>JAGFPH010001172.1:19760-46433 GCA_018207615.1 Philaenus spumarius
TTTTCCGAGAATGTTTTCATTGCGTATTTTGAGGAATTGGCCCAAGATAAGAAACCTAGTTCGCTTTGGTCTATTTATTCAATGATTAAATCTACAATCAACATCAAACATCAAATAGCCTGTATATTTTTGGTCGTAGATAAAGTAGTGTACGCAACGATTGTATTCAGCCTTTAAGCCACTCGTGAGATATTTAGAACACTCGCTTCGCTCGTGTTCCAACTTACATCTCCCTCGTGGCTTAAAGGCCTTCTTCATAATACAATCGTTGCGTAAACTACTATTTTATCATGTTGTTATGATGTTCAGGACTGTAATTAACATGTTATTCTCACTTTATTAGAGGAGGTTAATACAGCAATCCCTCGCTATTCGCGGGGTATAGGTTCCGAAAATGACCGCAAATAGTGAAAACCAAATCTTTATGGGAAAAGGGAGGTTATGTTTGTGACATATAGAAATTTTGAAACATTACGTTAATACCTTTAGTTAATTTACATAAGCAGGGCTAGCGCAAGGACCATGCGGAACATGCGGACGCATGGGGCGCCGCCAGGGAGGGGGCGCCGAAGCGCCATCGAAAAGTTCAAGACCAAGGCGCCTTCAAAATTTTCCGAAAAATGTTTGCAAAAAGACGTGGCCGCCCTTTTCGGGTTTTAAAAGAAACTAAATATTTCTGTTTAGCGCTTTTTGAGGGAAAGACAACCTACAACGCAGTGAAAAATTCTCCCCCTCCCCTAAAGACGCGACCGCCCCGACCGCCCTTTTCGGGAATTAAAAGGTATGCCATATTTCTTTATGGCGCCTCTTTATGGACACAATAGACTACATACACCGGTTTAAGGCGCCATCCTTTCGAAATCGGCGCAATTTGGTTTCAGTGAAAAATTTGCCCTCCTAAAGACGCGACCGCCCTTTTCGGGTTTTAAAAGAAACTACCTATTTCTGTTTAGCGCTTTTTTAGGGACAGACAACCTATGTACACCGCAGTGAAAAATTCTTCCCCTCCCCTAAAGACGCGACCGCCCCGACCGCCCTTTTTGTTTTTGAATTAAAAGAAATGCCATATTTATTTATGGCGCCTCTTTATGGACACAAAAGACTACACACACACACCAGTTTAGGGTGCCATCCTTTCGAAATCGGCGCCCTTTGGTTTCAGTGAAAAATTCGCCCTCCTAAAGACGTGGCCGCCCTTTTCGGGTTTAAAAAAAAAATTACCTATTTCTGTTTAGCGCTTTTTTAGGAACAGACTACCTATGTACACAGCAGTGAAAAATTCTCCCCCCTCCCTTACAGATGCGACCGCCCTTTTCGGGAATTAAAAGAAATACGATATTTCTTTATGGCGCCTCTTTACGGACACAAAAGACCACATACACTAGTTTAGGGCGCCATCCTTTCGAAATCAGCGCCCTTTGGTTTCAGTGAAAAATTAGCCCTCCTAAAGTTGCGACTGCCCTTTATGGGAATTAAAAGAAACGTGGAAACGCCCTATTTCTTTTTAGCGCCTCTTTATGGATAGACAAGATCAGGTACAGGTACAACAGTATTGTATAGGGCGCCATCCTTTCGAAATAGGCGCCCTTTGGTTTCAGTGAAAAATTCGCAACCCTAAATAAAGACGAGACCACCGTACATTTTATACTAACTTCTTTCTCGTATGTGTGTGTGATATTAATGTAAAAACTTAACATTAACCTCAATCTTACAATGTTACCGAATTACCGATGTTACCTTATCTTATTGACAATTATACCTAACCCTTTATCTTTACCACGTTGTCATGATGTTACCAAATTGACTTGTGATATTGTAATGTTAATCTTACAATGTTACCTTTTGATGTTAAAAAGTTAAAATTACGTAAAATAAATATTGTAATATGATTAATTTGGTGTTTTCAGTACTCCACTTCCACCCACTTAACTTTCCATTTTATCATACATTTATTTAAAGTCAAAAGACCGATGCTATATATATACACTGTATATGTATAGAAAATATTTTATATTTACTTTTATTTTTTAAATTGTTGCTCGATGTTATATTTTAATTTGATTTTATATAATTTAATAATTTCAATTGGTATACATTTGATAATGTACCCATTTTTTTTGCAATAAGGAGATGTATACATATATATATACATATATAGGGGCAGGGGGTTGTTGTGTATAGAGGGGGTGCCAAAAATGACTCTCGCATGTTTGGGGAAAACCCCTTTCACCGGCCCTGTACATAAGATAGTAAATTGCATGTTTACTTAAATTTTATTTTATTTATTTTTGTAGAAAGTATCCTGTTTAACCCCCAGAATTATAATTTCAGTTTCATAACACTTAATACATAGCCTAATCATCGACACAGTCCATTAAAATAAGAACTGTACAATCCACTCTGGAAATATTTATCACTGTGAAATCTACAACACTGCAATTACTAAAATAAAGCTAAACTACTTGTAATCTTTGATTGTTTTTTTATTTAGTTCTAGTTCTTTTTGCACTTCGTTGTATGGAGCTAATGCCATGTCAAGTTCTCGACTGAATTTCATTGACCGTTCGGTTCGAGAGAAGGATCTACTTTGGACACTTTCGTAGCTAATTCTTTTCCTTCTCGAAAAATTTCAGTGACTTCTTTTAAATTAATTTGATTTGCTGTACACTAAATTGATGTCACTAACTAAATCACTGTACAGTACAGTATGCCATCGACCTTAATTTGCACAAGTATACTTGTATTCACGCAGAGGTGTGTTGTAGGATAATCGGTGTATAACGAATGTTTCGCCGACATTTTATTTATTCAATGTTATTAAATTCATACTATAATAATTAGTGTTTTTTTTTGCAACAGCGAATATTCAAAATCGCGAATACTAAGCCCGCGAATGTCAAGAGATTACTGTATTTACACATTAAACGGTTGCATATGAACAAATTTATGTCAACGTACACTTATTGAATGTGTATGGCATTCTGTAGTTAAACTTCATTCTTATTGAACTAAGTGTTACATCCTACAAGTCATAGGACTGAAATGACTATTGGTCATTTAATAGTTGCCTGAATTGCTTTTGAATTCTTTATATATTTTTATTGTCTTTGTAACTAATGTGGGTTTAGTTTGTTTGCTTAAGAACCTGTTTGTTTTTAAGAACCAAATAGTTTCTCAAAAGTTCCTAGCAGCTAATTGTTCATGAATTATGACTTTCACTGTTAGGCCTAATTATGAGCGCGTTTTATAACATAACTAAATATTTCTACAAACAACTAATTCCATACTTAATGTAGGTGCCATGAGTTTGCAATTCCAACTGATGAAATTTCACTATACTTATGTGATCCTATGTGCTGTATTAAAATTTAACTGTCTTTATACATACAATTCAGTTTTAATGTATAGTATTAAAATTCAAAGTTACTATTTAATAAAGTTGTATTGTTGAATTAATGGTAACAAGCAAGGCCGTAGCCAGGAAAAATTTGGGGGGGTGTTTGTATTAGGTCAGGACCGGGTATTTGAATTTAAACCCTTTTAACATATTCACTGCTAAGGACGCACATGTGAGCTTGACACTGAACACTATGAGAAGCGGCCGACACACAGTGCATTGCACGCCAACCACCGTATTTGGAGAATTTTCAATACACAGATCATTGTGTGCTTCGCATGCCAATTTTAAGCCTAAGTGATATGGACGCACTTGTGCGTCCGCTTTAAAATATTAGTGATTATTACGTAGAAAGGTTCAAAAATAAAAAATAAAGTAATTTCTACTCATTTAGGCTATAAATATAAAAAGTGAAAGGACAGCTCCTAGCATAGGAAATATAAAATTTGCGTAGCAGTGAACTTGTTAAACACCAATTTCCATGCTTATTTTAAAAATTGTGGTATATGTACCCATGTAAAATATTTTGGGTTGATGAATGATTTGTTTTGTTGGAGTAAAGTATTGTTGTTGAATCTTCATAGTTTTCTTATTTAATAGATCAGATCAAGCTCACAACTCACAAGAGAGTAAGGCTGTAACCTACTGTATCTATGTGTATTGTACGTTGTTGTTTAATCAAGCAAATCTAAATATTAGTATGCATGCAATGCACAATGATGTAAAATATGTTGTTGCCTCTGTTGTGTTGTCTATTTTATAATTTAACTTGCACTTGTTAAACCTAGAATTAATTTTAATTGCTAAATTTTGTGATTTCGGGGGGGGGGGGGGGGGGAGGGGTTTGACCCTCTAACCCCCTCTGACTACGGCCTTGGTAACAAGTAGCCTCCACCTTATATAAATAAGCAATAATCTTAGATTAATAATAACACTGGATCTATGTTCATAGTGGTCTTGCTAAGTAATGGCTTGCACACAAACAATAGTTGATGTCACAGTTAAAGAGAAGCTTGAGGCTAAAAGTTGAAGCCTGAGTCAGTCTGTTAATAACCTTGGCTTGGAGCAGACCCCAGAACACACAAAGTGTACTCGCTCGCCTTTACCTTCAGTTAGTTTAGTTGTAAGTTCGGGAAAGCAGAGGAATTGATTGTTATACATAAACTGGTTAAAGTAATGCAATTATTTCACCGCCTTATTTGAAGAACCTCCTCCACCACAAACCATCCTGAGAACATGTGGAAGCTGCAAAAAGAGTGGAAGGACACATCCTATAACAAGACAAACCATCATCTGGAAATCGCAGGGTTATTACACATTCATTAGCCTAAAAAAGTATTATATAGGATAATATGTTAATAATAATATTAAATATTACCTTTTAATGTTCCGTCTTGTGACTTTTTGGTCGTTCGAATGTTACGACGCGTTTCGGGACCGCAATCCCATTGTCAAGTACACTTACACAAACACAATGAAACACATAACACGTTTAAAAAACACACAAAAACACCACAGTTACAACACTTTTAAAAAACTTAATTGTGCCGGACAATTTCGTCGTGTAGGTCGTAGTGTGGTCCATGGTACACACAAATATTATTCAAAGTGACTTGGAATCCAAGAACCATGCAACTAAAAAAGTATATTTATACTTTTCTTTACCTAATGCATATTTTCCTTTTTACTAATTAACTGTAAATATAGTTGTAATTATTTTCTTATATTTGTCTTGCTTATGTTATGTTAAACATATGTTTTTTTTTAATGGGACTAAACTGTAACAATCCCCTCACTGTCAGTCTGGCTCCTCCAGCGATAGCATTTCCTTTGGTTGGGTGTGCCTTCTGTTTTCGTTCGAGCTTATAGGATGGTTGGGGGTGAGAAGGTTCCTTAAAGAAAGCGGTAAACAAGTAGTTGATTTAACATAGTTTATTAAATCAACTATCTGCTAGTCCCGTACTAAGCTAAACTAACACTAATCACATGAGGCAAAGGCAAAAATAACTCTCCCCATTTATGAGTCTACTCACGGATGGATGCGGTGTTTCCCAGACTTACTGTTGCATCTCTTGGTGCTTCTAATTAGGGTCCCTTCCTTTGCTTTACTCTCAACTTCGATATCAGCAATATCCTCAGTCTGCATCTCTAACTATTTTGTGCTATTACGTTATTATTATTATTTATTATTACAAGGGTACATGCCACAAAACAAAGAAAGAAATGAGTGCAATTAAGATTATCTTAATAAAATTAACATGGTGGTTACCTAAATATTTGAATTAACCTATGCAAAAATAATTAATTAATTTAAAAATCTTTATTTTTGGATGAGCTCACTATCCTTATTTCATTTTAAATTAAATTAATATTTGCATAACATTAGGGTTCCATAGAGCTACTAAGTAAAATTCCAGTTTTAAATGCAGTTAACATAGTTTTAGTAGAGAATAAAATGATTATTATAGTTAATCATGGTAAAATGGTAAAGCAAATTAATGTCTGGAATCTATTTTTATCTTCGTTCCTAGTAAAGATAGAAAAACACAATAAACGGTAATTTTTACCCGCATACATACAATATAACAGAAAAATCGCAAAACATAATTTTAAAGATTTTTGAAAAATCACAAAAAAAGCACTCAAGGTGATATTATTTCATACTATTATTGTAATAATTGTATTTTAATTATTATGACAAATAATAGAGTTAAGTTATAGAACATTTTTCCAAAACTCTATATAGGTTTTCATAAATGTGTAAATTTTACTGAAATTTGAAAATAAAAATTTGTCCTAAAGTATTTAACATATTTTCCTACAGTTTGGTCAAGCACTTTTTAAGGTCGCTGTTGTGAATTTCCAATCATAATTGCTATTCCCATAAATAATTGGAGTTATGGAAGTCCTTATTAATGATAGTTTTTCAAGAAAACCATATTTAGACTAAAATAAATGGGTACGGAATAAATGAATCATCTGTGAATCTGAGCATAGTAATAAAAAAAATATTTTCTATTAATAAATAATTTTTTACGTATAAATGTACTTTAAAAGTGATTCAGATCAGAAATAAATTATTTTCAAATTTCATTCAAATTTTTGATTTGAGAGTATTCACTGTTGTCTATTAGTAAATTGTCATTGCAGCCGTTTCCCCTGCAAACATTAAACGCAGGTGAGTAATAAATACCACAACATTCTATGAGAATCTACAGTTTACTTTTCCTATTTAGCACAAAGCAAATTTTATCATATACCGGTAATTGGACTGCTAAACACATTTTATTAAAACATAAATATTTCACTAAAGAGACAAATAATATGTTATATTTAAGCTCTTTTGACACTATTAACTAATCATATTTCACATCCACCATTTCAGTGATTTGGGATTAGTCACAATAAATTAGAGTCAGTACTTTAAATAATATTTATTAGAGAATTGATTTAATAGAGGCAAATGCTTACCAGTGACTGCTTGGCTCATCCGCTCTAGTTTCGCCAATACCAAAACGTTGGTTAAAAAAACAGCTAACATTCAATATCGGCCGGTTTATGTGTTTTAAGTATATATGTGTACCGTGTAATTGTGTTATTGTTTTAATACATTTTAATTAAATTATTCTTTTAAACAACAATGTGAGACTGATAATAAGACGACGCCTCAGGATGGCTGAAAACTTCTTTCCAACAACGGGTCTAGGATCTGACGATGACGATATAGCCGTCGAAACTAGTTATCCACACGGATAAATACATTGGATTGTTCGACGAAATGAATTAAGGTATTTATAACCTTTATATATACATTTTAAAATTTGTTTAAAAGCATTTTAATAATTAATAAAATAACATTTTGTAGATAGTTTATTGACCATTTCATAAAATGAATAATACGATAGAAGGAGTTGAGTCAAATGATAGGTTTACTGTGATACAGATCAGAGTAGGTTTATGGCTAATATGAGCGATGAAAATTAATTTGATTAGAGGGAGAGAGACTGGGAAGTGCTGGTGGTTAGTGCACGTATATAAACAGCACAGGATCTACAAACAAGCGGTGTCGGTCTTGAAAAATGTGTGATTAAAATGAAAAGTTTGAAAATATTTTTGAACGAGAACAGACACATGATTGTAGACAATGCTTAATATGCTTCGAATTAGATGTAGGCCTACCAGCTAAGTCTTGATTGTTGAGCACATGGTCTTAAAACCAGTTATTGTGCTTTAGAAGCATTTCATTCAAATTATGACTAGATTAGGTAGAACTAGGTTGGAACACGCTGCTCCATTACTGAAAATCCTTAACATTTTACCCTTTAGAAATTTATATATATTTAAAGTATTAACAGTGTTCTTCAATAGAAATGGAGAAAATTATACCACAGTGGCTAGAGGGAGGACTTTACGGAATAATTTAAACATAGTTTTTCCTAAACCAAATTTAACTATGTAAACAAAATTTAATTTATATCTAGTTCCATAATTTTTTGATTTGATGCCTCAAAAAATCAAACTTTGTAAAAATTAAATCGAGTACTGTAGAACAGGAGCAGGTAGATATGTGTTTCAACAGTGAACAGTGAGGGAGGATAAACTTTCAGTAAGTAGTGTCAAGTACTTATGTTTATTCTTGAAAGCTCTCTTCTTCACCGATATAATGAATAGTAGGAGTTTTGTGAGAGAGTGTGTAGGATAAGTGTGTGTGGGTGTGGGTGAGTATATTTGTGTGATTGAAGTTGTAATGTACTTTGTTAAATTAGTTTTGCATCTATTCCTTCAATGTGACAAGGGAAGATGGTTTTGTTTTATAAAATTGTTATTATGTAGAAATTTGTTACATTTTGTTTTTTGTAAACTTTTAATTTCCAAATGAGGTGGTTTTGGAAACAATTACATTAATGCAGCGTTATATTTTTATTATTATTTATTTTTTATGTTTATGGTTTTATTGTGTTACTATTGTTATACAGTTTGTTTTAAATAAATATCACAGAGGATTACAATAAATAAACAAGTAATCATAATAATAAGTAAATTAATTAATTATTATTATTGTTGTTCATTATTGTTAAAATGAATGTACATTAAATTAATACCGTATGATTTGAAAGTTTAATCATGTTTAATTTTATTCAACATTAAAATTTGATAGATATAAGAAGTTTAATGTACTTTATTCCATTTTTACATTAAATGATATGATTTGATGTGAATAAATGCAAATATTTTTAGAACGGTTTGAGATATGGATGTGCGGTTTTCACAATAATTGATTTTGTCTTAAAATTCCACATTGAAATGATGTTTCACATGGTCATTTTACATAAAAATGGTGGATACAAGATGACAGACCAAATTTTTGACATCTTAATAAAATAGTATTTTTGTATAGTAGGTTTATATATATATAGAGTAGGCTCCTCAATCACATCTACCTTCAAATTTTCCTTCTTGAAACGAAAGACTCAACTCACAAATACTGCAATGAAGGTTTATGACGAGATTTAAGATTATAATATCTAGAAAATTGCGCTATTTATTGTATCTTTATGAGTACGCTGTTCTTCAAACCGCACCACCTGATATCATCCCTTTAATAGACATTTTTCAAGATATAAACTTCAAACGACACTTGCATATACATGAAGCTATTTTTGAAATCTAGCAAGTTTTAAGGCGATATCATGAAAGTTACTGAAATTAAAGCATTAAATCGGATGGCAGAGATCTTGTTTCCTCCATACATTGTTGTGCTATAAATATTGGGTGTGGCGAAGAGGTGTGGTGAGTGAATCAGTATTTTTGTATCTTTGAGCATTTTTAAATTACATTCAGAGCTTATTTTGTTCACTTTTTTAAAAATATTTTTACGGAGCTATTAAGACCAATCTTCAACACCAATCTTCAAAGTTGAACACTGGCGTACGGCAGGTTGCATAAGAAGGAGAGACAATTAATATTTCGATGTACGGAAAATACTACTAATTAGTATTTGAAGGGGTAAAACAATACATTGCAATTTGCTTAGGTAGTTTATGAAGGGGCACTTTATCTACTTTACTTTATCTTTGTGGAAACACCTATATATATATAAAAAGTTAATGTGTGCAGTCGCGGGACCCCTGTCAGCGTGTTGTCAACGAAGTTCATCACGCCTTTTCTTCAATTCTTTTACAAGCCTTAACGGCAACATACACACATAATTTTAATCTTTCAATTGTCGTTTTTTATTAGATTGTTTTTTATACAAATATTTACTGTTTCCGTAAGTTTAATGTTATTGTAATAAAGATTAATTAATTATAACATTAATTAATAACTAGTGGACATGGCAATGCTTCGCTATTGCTTGATTTACCTAACCTAAAATTATATTCAGTTTTTGATCCAAATCAGTTGTTGATCAAAATCAGCTGTTGATCAAAATCAGCTGTTTTAAGCTTTTCATACGAACAGCTGATTTTTGTGCCACTGATAAAATCAAAAGAAATCTTTCTTCTTCTTCCTTAAGATTGACCTTCCATAAGATTAACATGGCAACTTTGAGGGCCACTGGGGCGAAGCCCTTAACATACATTGAGCTCATTTTAAGGGAAGCACAACTTCAGAGTGAGCTCTGTAAAATGACACCAAAAACATCAAAATCGGTTAAAAACTCTAGGAGGAGTTCTACTCACAAAATAACCCCTAGCAAATTAATTATGTATAGATGAAATTTGTACATGAATTAATTATAACATCAAAGCTAAGATGGTAAACACAATTAAATGTCCATTCGTTGTAAATAAATTCAATAAACATAAAATGTTGGTTCATCAGTCTAGGCCTAACCTAAAATTATTGTGCGTATGTTTAATTTATTTTACCTGTCAACATACATACAATAATTTTAGGTAAATTTTAACTAATACATACAATATTTTGTTTACGTATGTTGCCGTTAAGACAGGTAAAATAAATTAAACATACACACAATAATTTTAGGTTAGGCCTAGACTGATGAACGAACATTTTATGTTTATCGAATGTATTTCAACGCTTGCCGATTCTGAACTACATCGGATGGAATCGATAGTCTCTTAATTTAAATTGATGAACCAAAGCACATGTTTTTTTAAATGTATTTACATTCATTGCCGTAGCAACCAATTTGGCTTTTTCGTTACTCGTATTTTACATTTGTCATTGCCATAGCGACCAATTAATAACACTTTTTTTCGTTACGCATTATATTTTCTATTTGTTAACTCCTATCGTAACCCGCATTAAAGAACTTCGTTCCAAAAAATTCATATTTGGCATATTTGGTTCATTTTTACTTTCTCCCCCTATACCATAGTATATGGAGAAAGTATTGTATATTCGTCAAAATTTTCGAGTTTGAGTTTTTGGTGGAAATATCCGTTTTGGGTCCCCCTGAACCTAAAAAAGTGGTTTTCGGAGTGATGTCTGTGTGTGTGTCTGTATGTGTGTCTGTGTGTCTGTGTGTCTGTGTGGATGTTATCAGACCTAGAGCCTAAACCAGTCATCCGATTTTGATGAAATTTGGTATGGAGGTACTAATCCACGGTATCTCCAGGCGTTTTTTTCATTTGTGTGCATTTTTTATTTTTAAGGGTAATTTTCCCATAAAAACCCATAAAATAACGGAAAAATTAACTTTTCTCAAAAACGGCTCTAACGATTTTGATTAAAATTTTATAGTTTATTAGGGACCTAAAGTACTATAAACTGTAAAATTTTTATCAAAATCGTTCGAGCCGTTTTTGAGAAAAGTTGATTTTTCCTTTATTTTATGGATTTTTATGGGAAAATGACTGTTAAAAATAAAAAAAATCACAATAAATTGGTAATAGTATTTTTTTATTAAGTTTCTATAATGCGGGAGAAAGTATGTGTCAGTTTCCTGATACCGTTTATTTGTTAAATGTTTGCTATTAAGATTGGGTAGAATACTGAGTACCTATGCACTGGTTACCTATGTATTGGTTTTGAAGGAGAGACGTATCGATATACGGAAAGTACCTCTACTTAGTATTTGAAAGAGTAAACAACAATGCATTACAATTTGCATAAGTAATATTTGAAGAGGCAAACCATCTATGAAATGTAAGTAATACTGTATAATATAATGACTTTAAAAAAGGTATAATTATTTGCATATGTATTGGGTTTAAGAAACTAGCAAAATATAAATTTATTCAACTTTTTACACTTATTTAAAGTGTGTAATAAGTTTAAATTTTGTTAAATTTTATTCTGTTCGTGAAATTCACTTTAAAGATCTGCTCACCAAAGTTTAAAGTTTAACTCAGACAAAAGACAGACTTTAATATTGTGAAGTAATAAATTGAATTATTCCATTTTCTGTGTAGAGCTAATGTATTGAAAATTGAATTAAAGTGCTATAAGACTGTTTGTGTAAATAATTATATTATTGGTATTTTCTAACTACATTTTAAAAACAAACTTTCAGTGGGTAATTCTGTTCCAAAACGTTTTAAACCATTCTTGAACCTAATAAGGCGTTGACCAAAGCAAAGTAAAAGTTATTATTGTATATACAGGGTGATTCTGTAATGCTCAGAGATAATTTAGGGGGGGGGGGGGTTATATGGGTCAAAATAAAGAAAAAACTTCCTGTACATATGTCCCGAAATGTTTATTTTACTAGCTATCCACCATATGGGCTTTTGCCAAATAATTTACATCTAGAACGCCTTATCAGAATGAGTTGAACATTTTCACGTTACTCTTTAACGTCAAGACCTAGTTTGATTAAAAAAAAACTATTTGTTCCAATAAAAAGTTTCAAAATGTCGGAAATTTAAACACTTTAAACAAGAATAACTAAGAAATCGTAAATTTTTGTAAAACATGTCAAGAGTAAAAAATGTCGCCCGTTTGATTTTTTATATAAACGTCAAAATTATCGTACATAATGGTAGCAAACAGTAAAGTAACCTCTAACAGTGTTTAGCTGTTGATATAGAATTGGAAAATCCTTTCTTTTCGAGCACATAAGATCAAAGGAAGACTTACCTGCGCAATGTGGTCCCAAACATTTTGTGATGAGTGAGTCGGATCTCGTACATATGTTCTAGATATAAACACTTGTGGTTTTTTGTATATTTTTATTTCTTATGAGAGGAAGCTCAGTGAAACTACTCGGCACGTGTATATTTCAACTGAACACAACTCAGCTGTGTATACAACAGTCCTGACGATTTGGATTCATTCCAAAACATTAACAGATAAAGTTTCGCAAAACATAAACAAACGACAATTGCCTTGAATTTATTGCTTTAGCAAAAAGCGGTGTTTATATTTAGAGAACAGCGAAAGTCTAAAATATTAATTTATCCAGACATTATTTACAGTATGGTTCTCGCATCTATTGGCGGAGTTAGTCAATGAGAGTTTAGTATTTACTATTTCTTTGTCTCACAAATTCAATAGCAAATAAACGGTACCAGGAACTGGTACATACTTTCTCACAAACATATTTAAATTATTAAACAGATTCACTGTGACTTCATAATTGTAGGTGGGGTAGTAGAGGTGATATTAAAGTAGGAGATTAACTAATAAATATTATTATTATTGTCTAGAGAGAAAACTATTCGATTGATTTCGAACAAATTTGCACCAAACACAACAATTAGGCCTGTATAGATGCACTAAAAAGGTTTTAAACATTTTTGAAAAACAACTTCCTTTATTGTCAAAACACTCCCAAAAATCAGTTATTATTATTATTATTATTACTAGCTAAACGAGAATTTTTAGAAAGATGCGGGTTTTTTGTATATAGTAGGGTACATTAAAGGCTACAAGTAAGCCAAATTTTATCAAAATCATTAGAGTCGTTATTTTATAAAAAAATAATAACTGATTTTTGGGTTTTTTTTTGCCAAAAATTTTTCAAAATAGTTTTTCGTGCATCTATACAGGCCTACTTGGCATGTAGCTAAGTAGTGTCCAGATTTGAAAACGGCTCTAACGATTTTTATCAAACTTAGCATATAATAGTTTTGAGGTAGGCCTACATATAATCGGTTGCGTTAGGTCTCATACTATTGAAAAATGGGAAAACTCAAACATTTTATCAATAATAAATTTAATATTCAAACATTTCACTTAGTGTTCTCCACTATACTTCGTCGTCTGTTTTAATTTAGTTTAACACAAACTGTACATATTATTTCAATGTAAGTTATATAATAATACTAGCTGGCCCAATCCGGCTTTGCACGGATAGACAAATCAAAGTTAAATGTATAATAACAAAACATATATTATATCAATAAATATAAATTACACTATGTATTTATTATGGGGATTTTTAGTAACTTTGACCCCCTCTAACCCCCCTAAAATTTAGATTTTTTAAAACCCTTTCTTAGCGAGCACCTACGGCCCTAGAGGAAGCTACCTACTAAATTTCATTCCAATCCGTTCGGTGTTTTTTTTTAGTAACTTTGACCCCCCAAAAACCCCCTTAAAATTTCGAATTTTGTGAAACCCTTTCTTATCAGAACCTACGGCCGCAGAGGAAGCTAAATACCAAATTTCATTCCAATCCGTTCAATAGTTTTAGAGAAATCGTGATTTAGTAGCTTTGACCCCCCAAACTCCCCTAAAATTTAGAATTTTTTGCAAACCTTTCTTAGTGAGCACCTATGGCCCTAGAGGAAGCTACATGCTAAATTTCGTTCCGATCCGTTCAGTAGTTTTTGAGAAATCGTGATCAGTGAGTCAGTGGATTTGGCTTTTATATGTATAGATAAGTGTAACAAGACGGTTTGAATGTTTCTTTGGTGCTTATTTATTAAATAGAGTTATTTGTTCGCAGAATATATAATATAAATATAAAACGATATAAAAATAGAACATTTTGCCAAATAATATCATTGTTACTATATTTAAGAAAGATTTCGTAATTTAATTTGCAAGAAGAAAATAAAACATGGAATAAATTTATGGTGAAATAGTCAATTTGTATATAGACCTGTTTCATTTCGACAATAAAGGCTCACTTTGACAGTAAGTGAAGACAGCGTAAGTCGGATTATTAGGTCAAAATCCGCTCCAATTTCAACTAAAAGTAGACGTGGATAGTAACTTTTATTATAAGTATCTAAAGCAAGTTGTAATGGAAAGGTTTGGAATTATTTTAACTAACATGCAGGCTATTGCAAGGATATAATAACATGAGAACAATGGATTCTTAATTGTTAAATAAAAGTTGATATGTATAATCAATAACTGACTTGTGTAAAATGCAAAACAAATATTATAAAAGTTAACTTACATGGACATAAATATATGATGGTGTAAAAATCCAAATCTAAAGTATAGTCATTTTAAAAATTAGAATAAAGGAAGCTATTCTTGCAGAAAGGATTCGGACATATTAAATCTAACTAAAATTGTATTCATTTTAACTACCAATCCTTCTCTCATAAAAGTTTTGCAAAAAGTAAGGTTATACAATTGTAAAATTAGGTAGAATGTAATTCGAATAAATTAATTATTGCAAATCATGTCAAGAATTAATGTTTGTTGGCGTATAAATATTTTAAAAGAAAAATGAAATGTAAGAATATTATTTAACATGTTAAAAAATTTGTTTAGTTATAAGTCTATTTCTGAACTGCAAGTGTTTGAAATGCATATATGAGTGTTAGCACTGTAAAAAAGTGCTACAAATAAGTCAAAGGCTTCTCCAAATGGCACTACTTCAGAGCGAGGGGGGGAGAGGAGAGAGAGAGGGGGGAAAAATCAAATAGAGTACAATACAATAAAGGTTATTTTGTAAAATTCAGTAAGAAATCGTACCATAGAAAAGGTTAATATGGTATAATTTCTTGCCGAGAGGCGCTTCTTCCAGTCCACATGAAGAAGAGGTTAGCTGGGAGCAATGTGGTAACGTAAGGATAAAACTGGGCAAGAAACAGGTCGTCATCGTCACAAGATTAGTAACAAAACCCAGTTTGCAAGACCCCTGTTACGTCATCCATCCTATACTCCCGTAGCACTTTTATTGCTATTAAGGAACTCATTTTATTTCGTTTTAACAATGTACTGCGCCTTGTTTATGTCCGTCACGTGACTTCTTTGTTTTTCCTATTTGTTGTTTTACACGTTTTATAACTTTCTGGACTTGTACTTTAACATCAGGAACTATCCTTTGCTAATTTGAGGTATTAAAAATATTAAGATAAAATTATAAAGCAATATATAACTAAAACACAACACATTAAAACATTTAGTTAGATTGTAGTCTAGCTCCTGGTGTCTAAAGAATGAAATACATTTTGTATTATAAGGATAAAGAAGAACGTGAACGCCTCACCACTACGACCCTAGTTGATTTTTTGTTGAAAACAGTCACTTTAGAGTTCATCCAGATCCGTATATAGCGGGTCATGGGATCGACACCGGCTAACTCTAGATGATCAAACGTCTGAAATTCAAAGGAATTTTCGGACATAAAAAATAACTTATTTTAAGAATCATTCTTTTATGAAAATTCAATTGAAATTCGTTAATACAGGTTCACAATTGTACAAACTATTCTTTCACTCAACTCTATGAAAAATTTTGATTTATTTACTAGACGGAATAATTGTTAACATACCATTCACATGATTCTAATAACTGAAAATAGAACGAAACAATCAAGTATGTTTCATTTTTCTATACATTTTAAAAACAAAGTGTTGTAAATTAATTACTCCATTAATTTACTATACAGGTTAAACAGCCGTTAAACTATACAGCCGTTAAAACAATTTCATACACAAACAAAATTAATTCTATTCATTCAACCCAATAAGAATGCGATTTATAAACAAATTGTTTATTGTATATAAAGTAAACCTGAAGACAACAATCAATTAACAAGAGACAACAAACTCAAACCTAAAGTTTATTTTATAATTATTCTGGAGTTTTCTCTTCTATATGCGGTTAAATTAATCATTATAATTAAGCACCAAAATACAATCAAAACATCTGACCTTATAAATATTAAAAATATTATTTGTTTATTACAATAAAGTTGGCTTATATTAAGTTATTATGTTTCTGATTGTGTTTTTCAAGCAAGATATTCTTGTATTCTTAAAACCTTTTCAGAGAACATTGAACAATGGTACATTGTCATGACTTTTAAACAAATACCTTTTTCAGTGGTTGCGTCCTTGGATCGGTTTTCTTCATTCCTTTATCTCTATTTGATATACAAATATTTCAGTATAATCTATAGTAATGGACATATATGTTATATGGTAATTTTATGTGTCATTTTGTTTGCTATACGGAATCTGTATGTATTTTGTAGCTTTTTCTTTAAGAAGTGCAGAGGAAGTGCGGTAATGATTTTGGGATATCAGTTCAAAGTAATAAAAACATATAAATCTATTTTTCTATTTATCATTTTTTGTCAATGCAATATTTTGATTACCTTCTTTTAGTCTAAATTTGTAATACGCATTTCCAGATTTCAATTTCACAATTTTAATACTAAAAAATGTATATAGGAAAGCGTGACTAAATGTTTGGATTTTTTTAAATATTTTGAAAATAGACACTTTAATGAGTATAAAAAGGAAAAAAATAACGCGAAACGGGAAACAAAAATTATAGAAATTACGAAAGAAATTAAACATAAAACATGCACGTTAAAATGTTGGTTTTCATTAATTTAAATAATCTAAATGCTTCACTACAACTAAAAAGAGAAAAAATAACTATCGTACACAAAATAAAAAAGCCATAACAGTTGAAAATAAACGTTTAAACGTAACAATTGCAAAATTTAGATTTATCTTAATGTACCTTGCATAATTAACATTCAGCACAGACCATTAAAACGACATTTGATAATAACGTTGCGAAATAAAATAGTTGCCGTGCGCATGCGCGCACTTATAGCTACAATATTACGCAGATAAAAAAGGAAGTTGGTATACGTTAATTTTTGTAGCGCCGCGGCCGCCGCCGTTTAGGCAGTATGTGTGCTCAAATAGGACAGTTTACACAATGTCGTTGCGTTGGCTGTGCAACCGCGTTGAAGAGGCTGCAAAAATTGTGACGCCCGCTAATGCCTCAACGCAGCTACAGCGCCAGTTCGGAGCAGCGAGGCAGCATGTTGCTTGGCATCAGATAGTGCATACGTGAGTAGGCGTTGCTGTTGTAGCTTCATTGGGAAGACTTTGTAGAAAAGATCATGGATTCCTTCGACGTTGAAAAGTTCATCGAAGAAGTTAAGAATGGGATCCGTCCATCCGTCTCCCGAGGTTATCATGATAAAAACCAGAAGAGAATGGATTTTGAATGGATTCGCTTGGGTGAATGTTTGTAGGCGAGGAAATTTGGTAAAAAAATCCCCGAAACCCAGGGAATTTGAGCAGTAAGACGGTTTGAGATGCGGGTTTTTGCATTCTCTTCGTTAGCTCATTTAAAAACTTGTGCACAGTTGTTTTCCTTGCAACGGGTTGAAAATGCATTTGTGCATCGTAAAGCATTCTTTCATCAACTGCATATTTTCAAGCGATGGGAAAAAATTCATATCTCCCACAAAAAACACTCGAAATTTTGCACCCGAGGGTTTTTTGAGTCGCGGAATCTAAATATCCATCCCAAATTACCTCTTTGTACACCTGGAGGTCAGGACGGCACCACTAGGAACGTCATCACCAGGAGTTCCCGTTTAATTTACGGATAAATCAAGAAAAATTCATGCATCGGGGGTTTTTTAGGTCGCTCGTCACCAATTTGACATCGGTAACCCACTCCGGAGGACCTGGGGCTCCGAATGACTTGACCGTCATCCCCTGGAGTTTTGTTAAAATCTTTTCGTCAGAATTTTAAATATTTTTTTAATAAATGTTAATAAATATATGAGTCCAGGGAAAGACGGTACAAGTCAGGTCGTTTGGAGCCTCAGGTCCTCCGGGGCGGGTTACCGATGTCAAATTCGTGACGAGCGAAATAAAAAAACCCCGGGAAATGAGTTTTTCTTGATTTATCCGTAAGTTAAACGGGAACTCCAGGTGATGACGATCCTAGTGCCGTCCTGACCTCCAGGTGTACAGGGGGCTAATTTAGACAGGATATTTAGATTCCGCGTTTCAAAACATCCCCGGGTTCAAAAATTCGTATATTTCGGGTGTTTTATGTGGCAGATATGAATTTTTTCATCGCTTGAAAATATGCAGTTGATGAAAGAATGCACTTTTCGATGCAAACATGCATTTTCAACCCTTTGCAAACAAAACAATTGTGCACAAGTTTTTAAATGAGCTAACGGAGAGAATACAAAAAACCGCATCTCAATTCGTCTTACTGCTCAAACTTCCTGGGTTTTGGGAAAAATTTCCTCGCCTATTGCGAGAGTTTAGAAAAAACTTCATTACAAAAGAAGAAAAGGTGGGAAGCGCAATCGGTAAGAAAGTATTTTTTTCGTCAGATCCGTTGTGGCCGCATAATTAAAACTTCGTAACTAGAAGTCAACGAACAGAGTTCTTGTGTTCTAGTGTCGCAACACCGCGTTAAACGCCGAAACTACTCTAAGTGTGTACTGACAACTTGCTGCAACGTGGCGTTGAACGACGCTCTTGTATACTGGACCTAAGTTAATTCACATTTCAACTTTTGTTTTTGTTCATAACATATTTGATTTGACGTAATCAGTGGTTGTATTTTTTATATTTTGTGTACACTAATTATTTGTTTTCTGTTTTGGTGCCAGTGGAGTGTTTTGATTCTTTAGTTTAGTGCAAACACAACCAAAATGGCTGAACTTAAACTTGCATTTTGTTGTTTTTTCTCCCGCGATTTTTTGGCGGTTTTATAATCAGTTAAGTGTTTCTTTTCAGAATATGAACAAAATTTCAATACATTTACTAGTATTCACGCTCTTCTATACAAATACAGAAAAGTTTGTAACTTTTTTATGCGTTTATTTGGGAGTTAAATTACTGACAAAAATATAATCATAATTTATATTTGTGTTGTTAATAGATTAGAGCTTGAACAAAAAAAAGGATGTAATCATCTCAATTCACGTTTCACCGTCAATGTCGCGATCGTCAGTAAAATTAACATTACACCAAGCCCCTTATTTATATAAATTAAAAGCGGTGGTCTAACAAAATTTTTTTGCCCAAATATCATACGACAGTAAAACAAAATTTAGTTTCAATCTATATCGCAGTTATGACTCAAATTAAACAAAAGTCAATGAATATATTATATTAGCTACCCGGCAATGCTTCGCTATTGCATGATTATTTTGTTGAAATAAATGCCACAAATGATGGTAATTTTGTGTGTCATAAGGATATGAATCGTAGGTTCTAAACCATTTCATTTATACCACTTCATGTCGTTATAGGACTTAGTTAAACTGTTTTGTCTTTATGATAATCGGTGTTGCAGTTGCAGTGAAATCCTGACATTGATTTTTCAGACCATGGAAGCAGCTTCATGTGACAAAAAACTGTATTTTTGAACGGCAGCCATTTTGACCTGTGGACTTTGTTGATTGTACTTTTTGGAAGCCTCACGATGCACGGCTTGATTTTTTTGTATTGTATCTTTTGACAGCCTCGCGATTTACGGCGGGATTTTCGCATTGTATCTTTTGACAGACTCCCTATATGCTTTAGCACGATTAGTATTAGAAAAACGTTTTCGGCGTTTTTTTCACGTTTCTGGATGGTTTGAACAATGGAACAATGATCTGACTCAACAGTATCAGATGACAAACACGGTTCTGTCGACGGAGACTGAGAGTTTTGGAGATCATTGTCTGAAAGCTGCCCAATTTCCCCAATATTATCCTCCACAGTATAAGAGGGAACGGGAGTATCAGTTTAGAGGAATGAGAACATCAAAATGATAAGCCCAACTGATGCACCAGTGCCTTGTGGTCAGTGAGTAGGATAGTGAAAGTGAGGGAGGGGCAAGGAACAGTTATTTGTGACAGGTTTCTTGTTTCAAGGCTATATACATTTTAAGAAATCGTGATTAGTCTGTAGGCAACAAAACAAAAAATCAAATTTAAGAATATTTTAAACCCTTCTAAAAAGTTTCGTAAGATTTATAACCGTACAATATTTTGTTTAATTGGAATATCTATCTCGTAAATAATATATATTTTTTGAGATTTCACCATGTTTAGATAAATCGTTCATTAGATATGATGATAAATATATAGATTGAGGCAGCAAAATATATGGATAGATGCCCCGATCCGGATTTGCATGGATCGATAGAGAAATCAAACTTAAATGTATATTAACCAAAAAATATATCAATAAATATATATACTATGTATTTTTATGGGGATTTTTAGTAACTTTGACCCCCCCAAACATCCTAAAATTTCGATGTTTTTTAAACACATTCTTAGCTAGTACCTATAGCCCTAGAGGAAGCTACATACCAAATTTCATTCCAATCCGTTTGGTAGTTTTGGAGAAATCGTGATTTAGTAACTTTAACCACCAAACCCCCCCTAAGATTTCAAAATTTTTTAAACCCTTTCTTAGCCAGCACCTACGGCCCTAGAGGAAGCTACATACCAAATTTCATTTCAATCCGTTTTTTAGTTTTGGAGAGATCGTGATTTAGTAAATTTGACTCACCCAAACCCCCCTTAAGATTTCGAATTTTTTAAACCCTTTCTTAGCCAGCACCTACGGCCCTAGAGGAAGCTACATACCAAATTTCATTTCAATCCGTTTTTTAGTTTTGGAGAGATCGTGATTTAGTAAATTTGACTCACCCAAACCCCCCTTAAGATTTCGAATTTTTTAAACCCTTTCTTAGCCAGCACCTACGGCCCTAGATAAAGCTACATACCAAATTTCGTTTCAATCTGTTTGTTAGTTTTGGAGAAATCGTGAGTTAGTAACTTTTACCCCCTAAACCCCCCTTAGATTTCGAATTTTTAAAACCCTTTCTTAGTGAGCACCTATGGCCCTAGAGGAAGCTACATACCAAATTTCGTTCCAATCCGTTCAGTAGTTTTTGAGATTTCGTGATGAGTCAGTGAGTGAGTGGTATTTGGCTTATATATATATAGGTTATGTATGTAGTGTGTATGCAGTGTGTATGCAGTGCTCGTGTATGTTTGTCACTGGATTTAATTATTTCCAGTCTCGGCGAAGTTCACCACAACTGTAGGAAACTAAACCAAAACCAAACACGACATATAAATACACAACAAACACTTTACACGTTCTTTTATAGTAGTTGAGTTGGAGGGTTGTAAAACTGTACCTCGATGTATGAAGATTCTGTTTTATTGCAATCATAAAACAGCTGTGAAACTGGTGTGAGAAAATAAATAATATTCCTTCAGAAAAACAACGCCAAGGGTAAACAAAGCAATGTGCACGGAGCAACCCTTTTTCAGGCAGGGAATATCTTTCTTCTTAGAACTTGGCTACTATTTTAAATGCATTCTTTTTAACTACTTTATTCATTAAATGAGAACTCTGTGTATACACAATGAACCGTGATCGTACAACTGTAAGCTAACTAACATAACCTAAATGTTTAAATATGTTGACTTATATATAAACGGAATTAATCTACTATTACAATTACAATTTGTAAAGAGTTATTATTTCTGGACTACATTCTTAATAAAACTTTCTTTATTCAAATCTCCATTTCAACAATCTGTATACTTAGTTAAATTTATAACACACATTTTAAATAATGGTATGAACATAGAATTTATTATTTAAACCAAGATTATAGGTTAATAGTAACATTTATGATTAAAATGTAATTTTTTAATGTCTCTGACTATGTAATAATAATTTGATGGACCTAAGCAGCTTTGTATATATTTAATTTCTTTCTTAAGCTGGTCGTCCACTAGGTCGGTAGCGCGGCGCGGAAAACCACTGACCTCGAACAAAATTTATTTACGACGAAATAATAACTTCGTTTAGAATCATAATAGGCCTGCTTAAAAGCTAAACGAGCTAGAACAACCTAGTATGGTTTATTATTTAGAGCAAACATTTGGCAATAAATTGATACTTTAATGAAAAATTAGAAGAGTAATTTTTACAAGAAAAAGGAAAATTTATTTAAATTCTAACATAAAAGCTTCGTCCACTAGGGGGGGGGGAGGGGTAGCGCGGCACCGGTTTTCGAAAAAAATGAAAAACTGTTGGAGGTCGGTAGCGCGGCACGGTGGACGAGGCCATATGGTCGGAATTTATTGGGTTCGGATAACTTCGACTGTACTCGGCAACATTCGTACCTATCCAAATCTCATAACGGCAGCTGATATACAACCACAACAAAGTATTTCTGCACGTGTCGCAATTCAAACGTAAGTTAATTTTGTAGATTCATTACTAACAACAAATTATTTGTCTCTCTTATTTACAATTTTAGCTTTTGCATACAATATTTATACAAAAAAAGTATTTCACCTTTTAGAAAAAACTATGGCGAATAAATAAGTAAGGGTTTGTTTCATATTAAATGAAGAAAATGTTATAATTGTGTTGAAAAATTTGTATTTTTAGGAAAAATTTAAACTTTTTGCGACAAAGTTATAGATTATTAGTTGAATTAATACAACAGTGCAACCAATCTGTTGTTCATTTCAAAAACGTAATGTCTCAAATTCATGTATGTTAATTAAAATCCCTGTCCATGCTATTTTTGTTGCAATGCCAAGCCATTTCGTTGCGTGCATATTTTCAAAAATTCGCCAAATATGGTAATTTTTAACCAATCCAAAAGTGTACCGTAGCTTTTTTAAAGTTATTAGCTCAAGAAACAAAAAATGTTCAGTAACGAAAGGAAAAGGTTCAACTTTAGGCCTACATAAAAAGTCGTAAAAAATGTTTGTAATATTCTTTCAAAACGTACAAAAGTTTGGTAATTTAGTTCTAAATAGAATTGTATAAAAATATATATCAAATTTATTATTTTATCTACGACCATTGCAATAAACACCAATAACGCTATTACAAGTAACATCAGAAAGAGGTACATTACAAACCAAAAGCCAACCCGATTAGGTAATGATATCATTACCTAACAGGAGTCACTTTACATAATAGGCTCTAGACCAATGAGAGCTCGTCATTTGACGGAAGTAGAGTTGTAATAAAAATAACGCTATTCGTACATCAGCTGATTGTACCCATACGTTCCGGATGTTAGTGTGTTATTGTAACTAACCTCAAACGTGAGTTGACGCATTCCGCAAACATGAGTGATAGTGATGAATTTTGTTTAACTCCAGAGGAAATTAATACAAAAGCAAATTCGGCTCTGAACAATTTGTTGCCAGAAAAATCTAAATTTCGTTATGAAAAGGTTTATAACCAGTTTATGGAGTGGAAAACTAGAAATGGTGTTAGTTCTTTTTCCGAGAATGTTTTCATTGCGTATTTTGAGGAATTGGCCCAAGATAAGAAACCTAGTTCGCTTTGGTCTATTTATTCAATGATTAAATCTACAATCAACATCAAACATCAAATAGCCTGTATATTTTTGGTCGTAGATAAAGTAGTGTACGCAACGATTGTATTCAGCCTTTAAGCCACTCGTGAGATATTTAGAACACTCGCTTCGCTCGTGTTCCAACTTACATCTCCCTCGTGGCTTAAAGGCCTTCTTCATAATACAATCGTTGCGTAAACTACTATTTTATCATGTTGTTATGATGTTCAGGACTGTAATTAACATGTTATTCTCACTTTATTAGAGGAGGTTAATACAGCAATCCCTCGCTATTCGCGGGGTATAGGTTCCGAAAATGACCGCAAATAGTGAAAACCAAATCTTTATGGGAAAAGGGAGGTTATGTTTGTGACATATAGAAATTTTGAAACATTACGTTAATACCTTTAGTTAATTTACATAAGCAGGGCTAGCGCAAGGACCATGCGGAACATGCGGACGCATGGGGCGCCGCCAGGGAGGGGGCGCCGAAGCGCCATCGAAAAGTTCAAGACCAAGGCGCCTTCAAAATTTTCCGAAAAATGTTTGCAAAAAGACGTGGCCGCCCTTTTCGGGTTTTAAAAGAAACTAAATATTTCTGTTTAGCGCTTTTTGAGGGAAAGACAACCTACAACGCAGTGAAAAATTCTCCCCCTCCCCTAAAGACGCGACCGCCCCGACCGCCCTTTTCGGGAATTAAAAGGTATGCCATATTTCTTTATGGCGCCTCTTTATGGACACAATAGACTACATACACCGGTTTAAGGCGCCATCCTTTCGAAATCGGCGCAATTTGGTTTCAGTGAAAAATTTGCCCTCCTAAAGACGCGACCGCCCTTTTCGGGTTTTAAAAGAAACTACCTATTTCTGTTTAGCGCTTTTTTAGGGACAGACAACCTATGTACACCGCAGTGAAAAATTCTTCCCCTCCCCTAAAGACGCGACCGCCCCGACCGCCCTTTTTGTTTTTGAATTAAAAGAAATGCCATATTTATTTATGGCGCCTCTTTATGGACACAAAAGACTACACACACACACCAGTTTAGGGTGCCATCCTTTCGAAATCGGCGCCCTTTGGTTTCAGTGAAAAATTCGCCCTCCTAAAGACGTGGCCGCCCTTTTCGGGTTTAAAAAAAAAATTACCTATTTCTGTTTAGCGCTTTTTTAGGAACAGACTACCTATGTACACAGCAGTGAAAAATTCTCCCCCCTCCCTTACAGATGCGACCGCCCTTTTCGGGAATTAAAAGAAATACGATATTTCTTTATGGCGCCTCTTTACGGACACAAAAGACCACATACACTAGTTTAGGGCGCCATCCTTTCGAAATCAGCGCCCTTTGGTTTCAGTGAAAAATTAGCCCTCCTAAAGTTGCGACTGCCCTTTATGGGAATTAAAAGAAACGTGGAAACGCCCTATTTCTTTTTAGCGCCTCTTTATGGATAGACAAGATCAGGTACAGGTACAACAGTATTGTATAGGGCGCCATCCTTTCGAAATAGGCGCCCTTTGGTTTCAGTGAAAAATTCGCAACCCTAAATAAAGACGAGACCACCGTACATTTTATACTAACTTCTTTCTCGTATGTGTGTGTGATATTAATGTAAAAACTTAACATTAACCTCAATCTTACAATGTTACCGAATTACCGATGTTACCTTATCTTATTGACAATTATACCTAACCCTTTATCTTTACCACGTTGTCATGATGTTACCAAATTGACTTGTGATATTGTAATGTTAATCTTACAATGTTACCTTTTGATGTTAAAAAGTTAAAATTACGTAAAATAAATATTGTAATATGATTAATTTGGTGTTTTCAGTACTCCACTTCCACCCACTTAACTTTCCATTTTATCATACATTTATTTAAAGTCAAAAGACCGATGCTATATATATACACTGTATATGTATAGAAAATATTTTATATTTACTTTTATTTTTTAAATTGTTGCTCGATGTTATATTTTAATTTGATTTTATATAATTTAATAATTTCAATTGGTATACATTTGATAATGTACCCATTTTTTTTGCAATAAGGAGATGTATACATATATATATACATATATAGGGGCAGGGGGTTGTTGTGTATAGAGGGGGTGCCAAAAATGACTCTCGCATGTTTGGGGAAAACCCCTTTCACCGGCCCTGTACATAAGATAGTAAATTGCATGTTTACTTAAATTTTATTTTATTTATTTTTGTAGAAAGTATCCTGTTTAACCCCCAGAATTATAATTTCAGTTTCATAACACTTAATACATAGCCTAATCATCGACACAGTCCATTAAAATAAGAACTGTACAATCCACTCTGGAAATATTTATCACTGTGAAATCTACAACACTGCAATTACTAAAATAAAGCTAAACTACTTGTAATCTTTGATTGTTTTTTTATTTAGTTCTAGTTCTTTTTGCACTTCGTTGTATGGAGCTAATGCCATGTCAAGTTCTCGACTGAATTTCATTGACCGTTCGGTTCGAGAGAAGGATCTACTTTGGACACTTTCGTAGCTAATTCTTTTCCTTCTCGAAAAATTTCAGTGACTTCTTTTAAATTAATTTGATTTGCTGTACACTAAATTGATGTCACTAACTAAATCACTGTACAGTACAGTATGCCATCGACCTTAATTTGCACAAGTATACTTGTATTCACGCAGAGGTGTGTTGTAGGATAATCGGTGTATAACGAATGTTTCGCCGACATTTTATTTATTCAATGTTATTAAATTCATACTATAATAATTAGTGTTTTTTTTT
>JAGFPH010001172.1:47119-59638 GCA_018207615.1 Philaenus spumarius
GGTTGAGGTACACACTCGCAAAGCTCATTTCGTAATCCCAGGCAGCATGGTTCAGGTGCACACTCGCAGAGCTTATTCCGTAATTCCAGGCAGCAAGGTTGAGGTACACATTCGCAGAGCTCATTTCACAATTCCAGGCAGCAAGGTTGAGGTGTACACTCGCAGAGCTCATTTCGTAATCCCGGGCAGCAAGGTTGAGGTACACACTCGCAAAGCTCATTTTGTAAACCCAGGCAGCAAGGTTGAGGTACACACTCGCAGAGCTCATTTCGTAATAATAGGCAGCAAGGTTGAGGTACACACTCGCAGAGCTCATTTAGTAATCCCAGGCAGCAAGGTTGAGGTACACACTCGCAGATCCCATTTCGTAAACCCAGGCAGCAAGGTTGAGGTGCACACTCGCAGAGCTCTTTTCGTAAACCCAGGCAGCAAGGTTGAGGTACACACTCGCAGAGCTCATTTCATAATCCCTTGCAGGTTGAGGTGCACACTCGCAAAGCTCATTTCGTAAACCCAGGCAGCAAGGTTGAGGTACACACTCACAGAGCTCATTTCGTAAACCCAGGCAGCAAGGTTTAGGTACACACTCGCAAAGCTCATTTCGTAAACCCAGGCAGCAAGGTTGAGGTACACACTCGCAGAGCTCATTTCGTAAACCCAGGCAGCAAGGTTGAGGTGCACACTCGCAGAGCTCATTTCGTAAACCCAGGCAGCAAGGTTGAGGTGCACACTCGCAGAGCTCTTTTCGTAAACCCAGGTAGCAAGGTTGAGGTTGTAAACTCTCAAAGTAATTTATTTCACTGCGAGGGTATCAAAGCAGTGCGTGAAGCAGGAGGCTGAGTTGCAAACAAATTATATTAATATATGTCGTACACGCAGCCATATATTAGCATTCGTGAGTAGACCAATTTGCCAAGTAGTTGGTTAAAACCTTTAAAAATATAAACTGAATTTTAGAAATTGGCTCAACTCACATTAGCAGTTCAGCTCCTTTATCGATTTATTTATCTTTCTTATTTTATTAAGTGACTGACCAATGAATTCAAGGTATAAAAAATAGTTGTTTGATGAAACAGCTGTTTGTTATGTGTTTGAGATAATCATTGTTGCTTTTTGTGTAAACAGTAAGCATTCAGATTTTAAAATATAAGTACAGTGTGTTTTTGCCGGTAATTCTGTGACATTTTTGCAACGTGCCTTGGAAACCGCCCTTATCGACGAAACAAACAGATACAATAAAGTGATACGTAGTTTGTTAGACTCAAGTAGACCGTCAATTAGTAATGAAAACATAAGAAATAGCTTAATTTTTCTTTACGTAAGTGAGCATCTTGCGAAACAGCTTCAAAACTAAGTTCGAAAAGTGATTGCGAAATAAATAATCAAAAATTAACAGTTCATAACAGTTACGATACAGTGTTATAAACTTGAAATTTTATATGCTTCGGTGCCAGATTATGAAAAGTTATAACTTTGCCTAGACATTCTACATGAAAATAATAAAATTTTAATTTTCTAACCCGCATTATTTTAGTGACGAGACCCACTTTAACTTTCTGGGAATGTACATCGTCATAATGATTGTATTTTTGGTCGTAAAACCATCATTCGTTTATTCAATATAAACGTGATTTAATGAAGTAGATTGGTGTGTTCTTTGTAGGTTTACAAAAATAATTATCGGTCACTTTTTCTTTGGTGAAAAAAATCTGTAACCAGTATTTTTTACCTTGACATGTTGGAGCTGTATTCCCTTCCACAAATTAAGGATGAAAACTTAATTTTCAACAAATTGGAATGCCATACCCTATTTCAATGTTGTACCCAAGTTTCTTGAAATTTTAAATTAAAAAAAAAAAATAAAAACACGCAGAATGGTGAAAGAGTGCAGTTCGTTCGCGACTGTGCCGAATTCTGTAACTACAGTACTTCCTTACAACGCTAGGATGCAAATAACTTGTTTTTATTCCATTCTCACAAATATTTGAATCCACTATATTTTTTAAAAAAATATGTAAGCACCCCTTAAAACACAGAGGTTTTCAAAGGTGAAGTTGAAGTAATTTTGAAAACAAATGGGATGGGTTTTTAACAACATTTTTGGGAGTATCTTGAAAATTCAAATTAACAATACTTAAGTCTTGTTGTTTTTAAATAAAGCCCTTTGGAATAGTTATGACTGTATCGTAAAATATAATTTTGGCTCCCCAAAATTCGTAATAACATATTTTTTAGATATTATTGTTATTAATGTTTGTGGCTCAGCAAGTTTTAAAACTTAGCCTAAGCGTATAAAAATTGGATCTATTTATCTGATCTACAGAAAACCAACTGTGGCAGACAGTCAGACAAGAGAGGAAAAGGGATAAGTTTTTTTCATTTAGTGTGGTAGTCTAAATATGAGTTCGGTGAAAAGTTCCAAACAAGCTACGTGTTTGTATGTAGGCTATCTTTATTTAAAAAATTTTTCAAATGTTCCTATTTTTAATTGTTTCATGAAATTATATTAAAAAAAACATTGGTCTCACATACACATATTTTCGTCAAAATTTATTTTCTTATTGGTCGAGCCGTAAAAGTAGTTATTACAAAAACCATAACTTAAAAAGTTCAATAAAAGAATGTCTGCATTTGTTTCGTATTACTAGCCGTTTGGTAAATAATTGGACGGAAATGTTTGGCAACATTTCAGAGCAATGCATTTTCCCTACTTTCAATACATACAGACTTTTTTTGCACCACACATTGAATTTATACCTTGCAAAAGTTGTGTCTCTGAACAGGAAATCTAGGACTCCACCTCTTTGCCCCTGTCCTGGAACGTCAGGCGATTCTGGTTCAGCGCACTTGATGTTCACCGCCTCAAATCCTAAGGGAGAGCTTTTGATTTGCATCTTTCAACAAGTTTTCAGTATTTTGCTGACTTTGAGAAGCATTCTAGATTATACTTTTAAAAACACATTTTATACAAAATTCGTGAAAACAGCCAAGATTTGGTACTGCTCTAGGTTTTCTTAAATAATTTAATATAGTAAATACTTCTGAAAGACTGTTGTTTAAACTAAATTAATTGTAAGTTTTCTGTAGATTAATAAGAATGGATTTTTAGTGATAAAACTAACTTTTAATTGTAAACAGTAACAATAGCCAGTAAATCTGAATGAAACGGTTGTTTACATCTTTATTATTTAAACAATTCCTGTTATTCTCGTAAAAACTCTGGCCTTACTGCGCATGTGTCCGGATCTATCCTCACCACACTACCTCAATCTATGTGCCTTTTTCCCAACCAACCCATGTAAATGACAGATTATACAATAATCTGATGCTTCACCGCAACCCACACCATGAGCAAGGGCGGAGACCTCTAGTCATAGGAAACAAATTTTTTATGAATTATGCAATTCTCCCTTCTTTGTGCGGATCAATCTATAATATATTTGCTACATTTGACCTAATGACTCACTCATAACAAAATCTCCGGAATCACCATGCTTTCAGACTTGAAGTTTGGTAGTCACTTCGTAGTTGGTAGTCACTCGTTAAGAAAGATTTTTCCAATTTTTAAAACCTCCAACACTAAGAAACATTATTTCTCAAAAAAGAAAAAAAAAAACACATACAACCTAGAATTCAATATAGTGTATATCAAACCACACAAATTATTGTGACACAAATGCAGGGGCGGATACAGGATTTCATTTTGGGAGGGGTCATAAGAAATCGAAAACAACATTACCTATAATTTAACAACAACGGGTCTGGGGAATTAAAAAATATGTATAAACTCTATGGAATAGTTTTTTAATGCATTTCTAGGCCATACATATTTTCTTGAAAGATCAAGAGTTTCTTGATGATTAAAGAATAAAATAAACCATAATTATTGAAAAGTTAACAGGAACGGTAATAAAATCATAACTCCGCAACACGATCATTAAATCCACTTTGTTTCACTAAATTTAAAACAACGTAACACAAGCTCTCACTTATTGAAGTCATTACAACTCCATACAGCAGCGCGCTCCGTAAAAAATTTTTAGCCCAACCAATAAAGATCTTTTACTGTTATTGAATTTCAGCAAGCGACATCCACAGTGGCTCTAAGGCTAGCACATAGGTGTATAACATACAAAACTATCAGGCAAGGCATTTTTGCGCATTTTTTAAAAACAAAAATAACAATAAATTTGGACTTTTTGGGTTGTTCGTTGACATTATACAAATTTATGCATGGATGACTATACTTCCAACAAAACATTTCTAGAGAATTACAAAATCTACAAAATGATTTTTGGAAACCTGGATCGGACCATTTCTCACCGAGAAAAGTCGGAAAAAGCTTAAAAATTGCTATTTTTTTTAAAGTTCATATCTTTGTTAATTTACAATATTTAGGGCAGATCTTTTGGAAAATTATTGTTTAGTGTGTGTACTTCAGACAGGCGGAAGATGAAATTTGTCGCATTTATAGTTTTTTGCACAATTGCAGTTTAAACAATTTAGGCCATTATCTTGCACAGGGGCGGATACAGGATGTCATTTTGGGAGGGGTCATAAGAAGTCGAAAACAACATTACCAAGAATTTAATAACAACGGGTCTATGGAATTAAAAAATATGTAGCCTATAAACTCTATGGAATAGTTTTTTAATGCATTTCTAGGCCATAAATATTTTCTTGAAAGAGCAAGAGTTTTTTGCAGATTAAAGAATAAAATAAACCATAATTATTGAAGAGTTAACAGGAACGGTCCTAAAATCATAACTCCACAACACGATCATTAAATCCACTTTGTTTCACTAAATTTAAAACAACGTAACACAAGCTCTAACTTATTGAAGTCATACAACTCCATACATCGGCGCGCTACGTTAAACAATTTTAGCCCAACCACTAGAGATTTGTATTGTTATTGAATTTCAGCAAGCGACATGCACAGTGGCTTTAAGGGTAGCACATAGGTGTATAACATACAAAAATTATCAGGCAAGGAAATTTTTGCGCATTTTTTATAAACAAAAATAACAATAAATTTGTACTTTTTGGGTTGTTCGTTGATATTATACAAATTTATGCAAGGATCACGATACTTCCAACGAGACATTTGTAGAGAATTAAACAATCTACAAAATGGTTTTTGAAAACCTCGATCGGACCATTTCTCACTAAGAAAGTCGGAAAACTTTTAAAAATTAATATTTTTCAAAAGTTTATATCTTTGCTAATTTACAATATTTATAGCAGATCTTTTGAAAATTATTGTTTAGTATATGTACTACAGACAGACCCTTGTGCTACCCTTAAAATCACTGTTGATGTCGCTTGCTATTAAATTCAATAACAAAATTAGACTTCTTTTTGCTCTATTGGCTGGGCTAAATGCGCTAAGACAATCGGCGCAATGGTACATATTTCACAGACAAGACCTGTAGCATATGAACAGTAAATCAGGTTTTCCTTATATCAAACGAAAATATAGAATTTACACTCAAATCTACATCAACGTAGAAGTATATCGATTTGTACTAGATATATCGATTACAAAATATGCTTGCTCATTGGTTGAAAAACTGTCAAATGTTAAGGGTTTACAGAAAACTTCATATCTAAAAAATTAAGAGTGACGAATGATTGGAAGACAATGTTAGAAAGTTCAAATCTTGACGAATCCAAAGGTGACCTTGTATTCTTTTCAAAACAAGTCTGTCTAACGATTATGAGCCTTAGAAAAGTGAAAAGTTTTGTCTTTTCTTTTTGTTTCTCATGCGGCGTCATCTTTTTAGACAACTACAATTAAAAACGATGATTATATAATATGTAAATATACGTTTTAGAATAAATTTGTAAATACAAAAATTAATGTTTAAAACATTTCCTTTCCAATGGCTTTTGTTTTATCGAGATGGATGATTTATAGTGGGTGAAATATTCAACACAAACAGACGATACATTAATGCTGCCAGCCACTTGCTCGGTGGGCTTATACGACAGTATAGTGTTATTTGGCGCTTGTAGGGTTAAATCAAACATATAAATCAAGCCTTCAAAAATGTTTTGGGGGAGGTCATGACCCCCATGACCCTCCCCCTGTATCCGCGTCTGCACAAATGATAAAAGTTTACCTTAGCGAATCAAGCGTATTCAGATAGTAATCAATGAAACACAATACAAAATGCAATCAAAATAACTTACTAAAGTTAATACAATCAAAATAGTAAAATTTACTAAAGTTAATACAATCAAAATCACTTAACTTATTAGCTTTAACACAATCAAAATCACTTAACTTACTGGCTTTAATGTAATAAAAAAAAAAACTTATCTTACTAACATCAATACAATAAACATAACTTAACTACTAGCTTTAATACAATTAAAATAATTTGTACCAGCAGCATCAATACTATCAAATTAACTTAACTTACTAACGTTAATAAAATCAAAATAACTTAACTTACTAGTTTTAATGCAATAAAAAAACGTATCTTACTAACTAGCATCAGATCTATAAAAATAACTTAATTTACTAAGGTTAATACAATCAAATTAACTTAACTTACTAGCTTTCATACAATCAAAAATTATCTTAGTAGCATTAATACCATCAAAATAACTTACTAACGTTAATTAATACTATCAAAATAACTTAACTTACTAACGTTAATAAAATCAAAAACAACAACTGAACTTAACGTTAGCATTATTTGTGTTATACAGTAAACAAACAACAAAATATACTTTTGTAATAATTGTTGAATATAGCTACAGCGCTGTAGCTATATTCAACAATTACGGACTGAAGACTACTAATAGAAGGTAATTATAACGATATAATAAACAGTCCAAGGCAACACTATAAACTTTTATCCTTATAACTATATAATACTTTTATCCTTAAAAGCGACGTACATGATATTGTTAAGAAGAAAGTAACATTAGTCCGGGGTTGATATTGAACAATACTCCATTGTCATGACCTTTAAACAAATGTCCTCGGATCTTTTTTCTCTGTTCTTTGTCTGTATATCTTTACAGTATCCAATTTACTAGTAACTTTGATCATAACATTTCCTTTCAATTACAGCAAATTAAAACTGATCAATTACACAATTTTTGTTACGTGAGTTTCGTAACATAATTTCTACGTAGATAGTAAAATTAGTAACGATGTTTCCTGTTTTCAAGTAATTCAAATGACAATTATGTTTTTTGTTTTTTATAAACAAATATGTTTAACGAAAATTGTTAATTTACAATTTTTTTTATCTACGAATCATAATATTTAGATGTTCATGACAACTTCCTGCAATTCGTAAATTGTTGATAGTCTTAAACTCTTAGACATAATATATGTAAAGCTTCCTGGATTGTATATTATGAATAATATGTATTAGGTTAATTACCTTGTACATACTCCGTCAATCAATCCAAATTGGTTTCTAGATGGATTACAGGTTTCGACGGCTATGCTGTCATCATCAGATCCATATTCAAAATGAAGTTGTTTAGCCTGCTAAGGCATCGTCTTCTTATTGGCACATTAAACTTAGTTAAATAGTTAAAAGATAAATGGTATAATAAATTAGATTAAAACACACTAAAACATATAAACACATAAACATGTTACAATACCACGAATCATTTTTCACTTAATTAAGTACGCGAACCGATATTGACGTCAGTACACAAGAGTCACAAATATGTATGCTAGCCGGTCGTTGATATTGTACTAAACGGGCTGCGTGTCTTGTAATCTGGTCCCTTCCCTCAGTCGTATTACTGTGTTGTATAGTTGTATAGTATAGTTGTATAATTAAGTGAAAAAAGATTCGTAGTATTGTAACATGTTTATGTGTTATTGTGTTTTAATCAAATTTATTACAGCTTTTAACTATTTAACTAAGTTTAATGTGCCAATAAGAAGACGACGCCATAGCAGGCTAAACAACTACATTTTTAATATGGATCTGATGATGACAGCATAGCCGTCGAAACCTGTAATCCATCTAGAAACCAATTTGGATTGATTGACGGAGTATATACAAGGTAATTCACCTATACATATTATTCTTAAACGATCTTAAAATTTTCTTCCGATTTCAACACACTGATTTCACAAAGATTAGTTTCTGGATTGGAAACATCCACCGTAGAAACATAAGTTTTGCAACCAAGTTTCTTCCACATGAGGTTTTAAACGAAAATTGTATTTCTGATTTTCGAAAATAGGAAAAAGAATACCAATCCACTTTTAAAAATAACAAACATCCAGTACAACTTATTCAAAGTGCGCCACCGGTTTGTGCCAAAACCTATTTGCATTTTAATACTAACAAAATGTCACCTGGATTTTACGTAGAATTTACAATCAGTAACAGTTATTTATAATTTTTTTTCCATAAAAAGACCACGCTACACTAATGTGGAAGATACTATGCAGTCAGCAGGAATATCTATTGGATTTTGTTTATCTTGTCTAGTTTATAACCGATCATATCTACAGGAAATAATTTGGAATCAATTTTCTTAAAACGTATAACGGTATAATTGTACCGTGTACCGTATAAAATGTGTTTGAATGGTTTATATTTTCAAATGTAAATAATTAGCTTGAGGAATTCTTGGGAAGTAAGGATGACGGGATAATCGACGAAACCTTCTCGTCGAACGCGTCACATAAAACCAAATAAATATAAAGGCAAATTATCTCAGGAAAGGTAGTAGAGCCCGGACTGCCTTTTGATACCCAAACAGATAGTAGTGGGAAAAATTGTTTAAATATAATTAGTATCATGAATTTAGATTTACTCTACTTTAGTTTATCTCATATTTGTAAAAAATCGTTATCTAATTAATTATCATGCTCCAAAATCGGTTTGGTAACTTACTTGATCAATGTTGTTCTAATATTTCGTCAGTTTTTTGGTTGTAACTTACTAATTAAACCCATGTTCAAGTTGTTTTCAGCCAAGTCCAAAAGAGCCAGCAGCAATGAGTTGCAATCTGTAATTTGAACATCAAACAGTCCTGGAATATGAATGTTTATATAATTTTACTGTTGGAATGAAATCCAGCATTATTCTTGCGTCAAAAGCATGGAAATCATTGCGTCCATTTTCCTGTATTTGACGATCGTATTAAAACAAACGTTTGACATTAAATGTCACATACTTGATACAGTCACACGTCGCAGTAAAGTGAATTTATTAAATTTGTAACATGTTTACTATTTCTACTTGCGGACATAAATCATGTAGACGGTTTACACTACCAAGTGAAATATAAAGTTTTACTAAATTTATAAATAGTGGAGGGAAATTGGAATTTACTAGTGATGTAATCGGGAATTAGATATATTTTTTTAAATTATGGATGCAAATGATATGAAACTGAAAATCTCATAAAAATTGGCTGAGGCTTCACGAGAAAAGTGAATTTTTTATGAATTTCGAGTGCACTCCTAAACTATTTTTTAAATATCTCCGGTTTCATTGGTCGTAGAAAAATGAAAATACTCGTATCGAACTTTTTGGGTATTGTTCCGTTAAAAATACATCCTAACCTCAAAAAATAAAAAAATATTGTGTACTAATAATGCAATAAGAGGGTAAAAAACATCAGATATTTATGAAAATCGGAGAAAATGTGTATTTTCATGCTATAAATACATGATTAAATTTCCAAAATTATTACGGCCACAGCTGATCTAAATAAAAAATTTAAACGGTTAAAATTTAATGAGAAATGGTCGTCGGATAAACTTTTTTTTAAATTGTTACTTAAATTAAACCAGCTGTTGGTTTTTATAACAGCTTATTACAATGTTGACTTTCATTTTATACAAAACTTATATGAAAATCTGCCATAAAATTTTTCAAATGACATAATGTCAAAAAGTTAAATTTTGATGAGATTTTAGGTTTCGACTCATTTGCATGTATAAAAAAATATATAAAAACAATAAAATTTCCAATTACATCTCTTTTTATAAATTTTGTTGAAAAATTTAGCCCTACAAATAGAGATTTTTCATGTAATTGAATTTATCAGCAAGCGACATCCACAGTGATTTTCAGGGTAGCACACAAGTATGTAAAACACAAAAACTATCAGACAGCTTCTGCGCATTTTTATAAACAAAAATAACATTAAATTAGGACTTTTTGGGTTTTTTGTTGATATTATAAAATGTTATGAATGGATCACGAGACTTCCGATAGAACATTTGTAGAGAATTAAAAAACCTAAAAAATGTTTGTTTGTAGATCCCAATCGGACCATTTTACACTGAGAAAAGTAGAGAAAACGCTAAAAAATTAATATTTTTCAAAAATTTATATCGAAACGCGTAAATTTGCGACCGACGCGACGGCGAGAGAGGCAGTGGTAGTGGGGGAACCATCAGCGGAGGAAAGCTTGATACGCGCACCCTGCCGTTTTCTTCTCCTCCGCAGTTGGTTCCTTCATTATCACTGCATCTCTCACCGTCGCGTCGGCGTCGGCCGCAAATTTAAGCTTTTTGCGCTATGTTCAGAAGCATTTTTATCATACTTTATCAACATTATTCAAAAATCGAAGATATAAGAATTGTAGGTTTTAATGCCTACTTTTAGAATTCGTTTGGCAAATTTAAATCTGGCCACTCAGGTTAATAGGGCGGATTATGAAAAATAATGGCCATAATTCGTAAGTCTATTAGTTCCTATTCTTTCATAATACATAGGTTGTACAATTCAATATTTATAATAATTCACAAGACCTTATATGTTATATATATTATAAATCATACATCTAAGGTATATCACCTAGATGGAGAAACCTTGTAAAGAAGCCACGAGGGTTGTAAATTGTAGGTTATACTCGTATATTCATTTACCATGAATGCTTAACACATTACAAATTTTAATTTACGCATTTGGGAAATGGTTTGCATATTAACAAAACAAATAAAAAATATTCTATTGTTTAGAGAAATGCATATAAAAATACTTATCTTTATTTATGTTTCCTGACTTTGGCGTTAACAGATAGCAGCACGGGTCAATGCTTTACGACAGAATTTACAACTCATAAAGTATGCAGTGTATGAAACTAACTTACTTGAATGCAGTGATTACTGCTTGAATCTGACTTTATGAGAAATTATGTTAGCACTCTACCCTCTGCTATAAAAATTCAGTATCTCTTGTTATGAACCTATCCCCAAGAAAATTACTACTCTTAAAACCAAAATGTACAGTTTCTGAGCATCAGAATTAATTATACATTAATAAAATATCTCGCCCTAGCTTGTTTTTTGCTTTATACTTTATAAACTCTTGTTTAGTACATTTATTAGTTTTAGTACAACAGGTTTATTATGTTTGAAAAGTTTTTATAACCAAATGAATATGCAATTTTGATTTGTTATTTAAAAACTTATGTTACTTTAGAAGTCTAACTAAAAGCACATTTATTTAAAAAGCGTTCTGACACAACGTTAAGTGAAACTCAAGGAAATAAACAAACAAACAGTTTACATATATTATGTGAATAGTTATTCTATGCTTTCTATAAAATGTATTCCCAAATAGTTGATTTAAGAAATATATTTGATTTTTCTTCACTTACAGATGTGGATAATTTTCAAATGAAACCAACAACTTGAAATTGTTCTCGTGTATCATTTTTTCTCAAATTGAGGCTTCGTTACAGGTTTACAACTGATTGCAATTATAGTTAAAAGAATAATACGCAATTTTAGGGCCATCATATTATTTAAAGGAGAATTTTTAATTCTACTTATGGCAGCACCCTTTAAACTTTTGTAGTAGCCTAACTACATTTCTCCACCCAAGAAATTATTTAATATATACAAATTCGTAAATGTCAAAATAGTTAAAGGTCATTCATTCTCTTTTTCATTGAAACTGCATCAAAAATAAAATCTAATAATTTTTGTCTTTGAAATTTTTTTTGACATAGTTCAACCAGCAGTTCGCTTTAGGTCAATTCAAAAATTTAGTCATAAATCAAAACTTATTCTATATTCAGTATTTTTCGAAATATTTTAACACATTAAAAATAAATGGAATAACTTCTTTAGTAGCTTGATGAGTCAAAACTATAAATTCTACAAACTTCCAACCTTCTCTAATATACAAATGTAATATTTTACGTACGGGAAAGCTTAGGGCAACTATTTTGCAGATTTATATTTTTACCTAAATCCAACTCAGCTGTGTATAAACTCAACAGATTTTTCAGTTTGGATTCATTCCGAACCGTTATTGCCGTTTGCTTTAGCAAAAAGTGATGTTTATATTTAGAGAACGGTGAAAGTAAAAATTATTTGTTTAGTTTGATATTATTTCAGCCAATGTCCTCTGATCTAACGAGTGGAGATAGTTATTAATGGAAATAGTCAATCTTCAAACTTCTAGGATTTATTATAGCTTTGTCTGACTTTAATAATATTAACAACTGTAGCCATACTACGCTACACACGCACGTGAGCCTACGCTAAATAAATATCAC
>JAGFPH010001172.1:59738-69953 GCA_018207615.1 Philaenus spumarius
AGCTCATTTCGTAAACCCAGGCAGCAAGGTTGAGGTACACACTCGCAGAGCTCATTTCGTAATCCCAGGCAGCCAGGGTAAGGTGCACACTCGCAGAGCTCATTTCGTAAACCCGGCAGCAAGGTTGAGGTGCACACTCGCAGAGCTCTTTTCGTAAACCCAGGTAGCAAGGTTGAGGTTGTAAACTCTCAAAGTAATTTATTTTACTGCGAGGGTATCAAAGCAGTGCGTGAAGCAGGAGGCTGAGTTGCAAACAAATTATATTAATATATGTCGTACACGCAGCCATATATTAGCATTCGTGAGTAGACCAATTTCCCAAATAGTTGGTTAAAACCCTTAAAAATATAAACTGAATTTTAGAAATTGGCTCAACTCACATTAGCAGTTCAGCTCCTTGATCGATTTATTTATCTTTCTTATTTTATTAAGTGACTGACCAATGAATTCAAGGTATAAAAAAAAGTTGTTTGATGAAACAGCTGTTTGTTATGTGTTTGAGATAATCATTGTTGCTTTTTGTGTAAACAGTAAGCATTCAGATTTTAAAATATAAGTACAGTGTGTTTTTGCCGGTAATTCTGTGACATTTTTGCAACGTGCCATGGAAACCGCCCTTTCGACGAAACAAACAGATACAATAAAGTGATACGTAGTTTGTTAGACTCAAGTAGACCGTCAATTAGTAATGAAAACATAAGAAAAAGCTTAATTTTTCTTTACGTAAGTGAGCATCTTGCGAAACAGCTTCAAAACTAAGTTCGAAAAGTGATTGCGAAATAAATAATCAAAAATTAACAGTTCATAACAGTTACGATACAGTGTTATAAACTTGAAATTTTATATGCTTCGGTGCCAGATTATGAAAAGTTATAACTTTGCCTAGACATTCTACATGAAAATAATAAAATTTTAATTTTCTAACCCGCATTATTTTAGTGACGAGACCCACTTTAACTTTCTGGGAATGTACATCGTCATAATGATTGTATTTTTGGTCGTAAAACCATTATTCGTTTATTCAATATAAACGTGATTTAATGAAGTAGTTTGGTATGTTCTTTGTCGGTTTACAAAAATTATTATCGGTCACTTTTTCTTTGGTGAAAAAATTTGTAACTAGTGTTTTTTTACCTTGACATGTTGGAGCTGTATGCCCTTCCACATATTGAAGATGAAAACTTAATTTTCAACAAATTTTAATGCCATACCCTATTTCAATGTTGTACCCAAGTTTCTTGAAATTTTAAATTAAAGAAATTATAATAAAAACACGCAGAATGGTTAAAGAGAGCAGTTCATTCGCGACTGTGTCGAATTCTGTAACCACAATTTTTCCTTACAACGCTAGGATGCAAACAACTTGTTTTTATTCCATTCTCACAAATATTTGAATCCACTATAGTATTTTTTAAAAATATGTAAGCACCCCTTAAAACACAGAGGTTTTCAAAGGTGAAGTTGAAGTAATTTTGAAAACAAATGGGATGGGTTTTTAACAAAATTTTTGGGACTATCTTGAAAATTTAAATTAAAAATACTTAAGTTTTGTTATTTTTAAATAAAGCCCTTTGGAATAGTTACGACAGTATCGTAAAATATAATTTTGGCTCCCCAAAATTTGTAATAACATATTTTTTAGATATTATTATTATTAATGTTTGTGGATCAGCAAGCTTTAAAACTTAAGCGTATAAAAATTGGATATATTTATCTGACCCAGAGAAAACCAACTGTGGCAGACCGTCTGACAAGAGACGAAAAGGGATAAGTTATTTTCATTTAGTGTGGTAGTCTAAATATGAGTTCGGTGAACAGTTCCAAACAAGCTAAGTGTTTGTATGTAGGCTATCTTTATCTCAAAAAAATTGTCAAATGTTCCTATTTTAAATTGTTTAATGAAATTATATTTTAAAAAACATTGGTCTCACATACTCATAATTTCGTCAATCTTTTTTTCTTATTGGTCTAGCCGTAAAAGTATTTGTTACAAAAACCATAACTTAAAAAGTTCAATAAAAGAATGTCTGCATTTTTTGCGTATTACTAGCCGTTTGGTAAATAATTGGACGGAAATGTTTGGCAACATTTCAGAGCAATGCATACAATACATACAGACTTTTTTGCACCACACATTGAATTTATACCTTGCAAAAGTTGTGTCTCTGAACAGGAAATCTAGGACTCCACCTCTTTGCCCGCGTCCTGGAACGTCAGGCGATTCTGGTTCAGCGCACTTGATGTTCACCGCCTCAAATCCTAAGGGAGAGCATTTGATTTGCATCTTTCAACAAGTTTTCAGTATTTTGCTGACTTTGAGAATCATTCTAGATTATACTTTTAAAAACACATTTTATACAAAATTCGTAAAAACAGCCAAGATTTGGTATTGCCTAGGTTTTCTTAAATAATTTAATATAGTAAATACTTCTGAAATACTATTGTTAAAACTAAATTAATTGTAAGTTTTCTGTAGATTAATAAGAATGTATTTTTAGTGATAAAACTAACTTTTGAGTGTAAAAAGTAACAATAGCCAGTAAATATAAATGAAACGGTAGTTTACCTCTTAATGATTTAAACAATTCCTGTTATTCTCGTAAAAACTCTTACCTTACTGCGCATGTGTCCGGATCAGTCCTCACCACACAATCTATGTGCCTTTGTCCCAACCAACCCATGTAAATGACAGATTATAAAATAATCTGATGCTTCACCGCTACCCACACCATGAGCAAGGGCGGAGCCCTCTAGTCATAGGAAACAAATTTTTTATGAATTATGCAATTTTCTCTTCTTTGTGCGGATCAATCTATAATATATTTGCTACATTTGACCTAATGACTCACTCAACAAAATCTCCGGAACCACCATGCTTTCAGACTTGAAGTTTGGTAGTCACTTCGTAGTTGGTAGTCACTCGTTAAGAAAGATTTTTCCAATTTTTAAAACCTCCAACACTAAGAAACATTATTTCTCAAAAAAGAAAAAAACACATACAACCTAGAATTCAATATAGTGTATATCAAACCACACAAATTATTGTGACACAAATGATAAAAGTTTACCTCAGCGAATCACGCGTATTCAGATAGTAATCAATGAAACAAAATACAAAATGCAATCAAAATAACTTACTAAAGTTAATACAATCAAAATAGTAAAATTTACTGAAGTTAATACAATCAAAATCACTTAACTTATTAGCTTTAACACAATCAAAATCACTTAACTTACTGGCTTTAATGTAATAAATAAACGGTATCAGGAAACTGACACATACTTTCTCCCTCATTATAGAAACTTAATAAAAAAAAACTGTTACCAATTTATTGTGATTTTTTATTTTTAACAGTCATTTTCCCATAAAAATCCATAAAATAATGGAAAAATCAACTTTTCTCAAAAACGGCTCGAAAGATTTTGATTAAAATTTTACAGTTTATAGTACTTTAGGTCCCTAATAAACTTTAAAATTTTTATCAAAATCGTTACAGCCGTTTCTGAGAAAAGTTAATTTTTTCGTTATTTTATGGGTTTTTATGGGAAAATTACCCTTAAAAATAAAAAATTCACAAAAATGAAAAAAACGCCTGGAGATACCGTGGATTAGTACCTCCATACCAAATTTCATCAAAATCGGACGACTGGTTTAGGCTCTAGGTCTGATAACATCCACACAGACACACAGACACACACACACACACACAGACACACAGACACACAGACACACATACAGACACACACACAGACATCACTCCGAAAACCACTTTTTTAAGTTCAGGGGGACCCAAAACGGATATTTCCACCAAAAACTCAAACTCGAAAATTTTGACGAATACAATACTTTCTCCATATACTATGGTATAGGGGGAGAAAGTAAAAAAAAACTTATCTTACTAACATCAATAAAATAAACATAACTTAGCTACTAGCTTTAATACAATTAAAATAATTTGTACCAGTAGCATCAATACTATCAAATTAACTTAACTTACTAACGTTAATAAAATCAAAATAACTTAACTTACTAGTTTTAATGCAATAAAAAAACGTATCTTACTAACTAGCATCAATGCTATAAAAATAACTTAATTTACTAAAGTTAATACAATCAAAATAACTTAACTTGCTAGCTTTAATACAATCAAAACTTATCTTAGTAGCATTAATACCATCAAAATAACTTACTAACGCTAATACTATCAAAATAACTTAACTTACTAACGTTACTAAAATCAAAAACAACAACTGAACTTACTAACGTTAGCATTATTTGTGTTATTCAATAAACAAACAACTAAATATACTTTTATCGTTATAACTACCTTGTATTAGTAGTCTTCAGTCCGTAATTGTTGAATATAGCTACAGCGCTGTAGCTATATTCAACAATTACGGACTGAAGACTACTAATACAAGGTAATTATAACGATATAATAAACAGTCCAAGGCAACACAATAAACTCTATATAATACTTTTATCCTTAAAACGACGTCTACATGATATTGTTAAGAAGAAAGTAACATTAGTCCGGGGTTGATATTGAACAATACTCCATTGTCATGACCTTTAAACAAGTGTCCTCGGATCTTTTCTGTCTCTCCTTTGTCTGTATATCTTTACAGTATCCAATTGACTAGTAACTTTGATCATAACATTTCCTTTCAATTACAACAAATTTAAACTGATCAATTACACAATTTTTGTTACGTGAGTTTCGTAACATAATTTCTACGTAGATAGTAAAATTAGTACCGATGTTTCCTGTTTTCAAGTAATTCAAATGACAATTATGTTTTTTGTTCCTTTATAAACGAATATGTTAAACGAAAATTGTCAATTTACATTTTTTTTTATCTACGAATCATAATTTAGATGTTCATGACAACTTCCTGCAAATCGTAAATTGTTGATAGTCTTAAACTCTTAGACATAATGTATGTACAGCTTCCTGGATTGTATGTTATGAATAATATGTATTAGGTTAAATACATTTTATATACTCCGTCAATCAATCCAAATTGGTTTTCAGATGGATTACTGGTTTCGACGCCTATGCTGTCATCATCAGAACCATATTCAAAATGAAGTTGTTTAGTCTGCTAAGGCGTCGTTTTCTTATTGGTACATTAAACTTAGTTAAATAGTTAAAAGATAAATGGTATAATAAATTAGATTAAAACACACTAACACATATAAACACATAACATGTTACAATACCACGAATCGTTTTTCACTTAATTAAGTACGCGAACCGATATTGACGTCGTTGCACAAGAGTCAAATATGTATGCCGGTCGGTCGTCGTTTATGTACTAAACGGTCTTCGTGTCTTGTAATCTGGTCCCCTCCCTCAGTCGTATTACTGTGTTGTATAGATGTATAGTATAGTTGTATAATTAAGTGAAAAAAGATTCGTAGTATTGTAACATGTTTATGTGTTATTGTGTTTTAATAAAATTTATTATAGCTTTTAACTATTTAACTAAGTTTAATGTGCCATTAGGAAGACGACGCCATAGCAGGATAAACAACTTCATTTTGAATATGGGTCTGATGATGACAGCATAGCCGTCGAAACCTGTAATCCATCTTGAAACCAATTTGGATTGATTGACGGAGTATATACAAGGTAATTAACTTAATACATATTATTCTTAAACGATCTTAAAATTTTCTTCCGATTTCAACACTCTGATTTCACAAAGATTAGTTTCTGGATTGGAAACATCCACCATAGAAACATAAGTTTTGAAACCAAGTTTCTTCCACATGAGGTTTTAAACGAAAATTGTATTTCTGATTTTCGAAAATAGGAAAAAGGATACCAATCCACTTTTAAAAATAGCAAACATCCAGTACAAGTTATTCAAAGTGCGCCACCGGTTTGTGCCAAAACCTATTTGCATTTTTATACTAACAAAATGTCACCTGGATTTTACGTAGAATTTACAATCAGTAACAGTTATTTATAAATTTTTTCCATAAAAAGACCACGCTACACTAATGTGGAAGATACTATGCAGTCAGCAGGAATATCTATTGGATTTTGTTTATCTTGTCTAGTTTATAACCGATCATATCTACAGTAAATAATTTGGAATCAATGTTCTTAAAACGTATAACGGTATAATTGTACCGTGTACCGTATAAAATGTGTTTGAATAGTTTATATTTTCAAATGTAAATAATTAGCTTGAGGAATTCTTGGGAAGTAAGGATGACGGGATAATCGACGAAACCTTCTCGTCGAACGCGTCACATAAAACCAAATAAATATAAAGGCAAATTATCTCAGGAAAGGTAGTAGAGCCCGGACTGCATTTTGATACCCAAACAGATAGTAGTGGGAAAAATTGTTTAAATATAATTAGTATCATGCATTTAGATTTACTCTACTTTAGTTTATCTCATATTTGTAAAAATTCGTAATCTAATTAATTATCACGCTCCAAAATCGGTTTGGTAACTTACTTGATCAATGTTGTTCTAATATTTCGTCAGTTTTTTTGGTTGTAACTTACTAATTAAACCCATGTTCAAGTTGTTTTCAGCCAAGTCCAAAAGAGCCAGCAGGAATGAGTTGAAATCTATAATTTGAACATCAAACAGTCCTGGAATATGAATGTTTATATAATTTTACTGTTGGAATGAAATTCAGCATTATTCTTGCGTCAATAGCATGGAAAGCATTGCGTCCATTTTCCTGTATTTGACGATCGTATTAAAACAAACGTTTGACATTAAATGTCATATATTTGACACAGTCACACGTCGCAGTGAAGTGAATTTATTAAATTTGTAACATGTTTACTGTTTCTACTTGCGGACATAAATCATGTAGACGGTTTACACTACCAAGTGAAATATAAAGTTGTACTAAATTTATAAATAATGGAGGGAAATTGGAATTTACTAGTGATGTAATCGGGAATTAGATTTTGTTTTTTAAATTATGGATGCAAATGAAATGAAACTGAAAATCTCAGAAAAATTGGCTGAGGCTTCACGAGAAAAGTGAATTTTTGATGAATTTCGAGTGCACTCCTAAACTATTTTTTAAATATCTCCGGTTGCATTGGTCGTAGAAAAATGAAAATACTCGTATCGAACTTTTTGGGTATTGTTCCGTTAAAAATACATCCTAACCTAAAAAAACAATATTGTTAACTAATAATGCAATAAGAGGGTAAAAAACATCAGATATTTATGAAAATTGGAGAAAATGTGTATTTTCATGCTATAAATACATGATTAAATTTTCAAAATTTTACGGCCACAGCTGATTTAAATAAAAAATTTAAACGGTTAAAATTTAATGAGAAATGGTCATCGAGTAAACTTTTTTTTTAAATTGTTACTTAAATTAAACCAGCTGTTGGTTTTTATAACAGCTTATTACAATGTTGACTTTCATTTTATACAAAACTTATATGAAAATCTGCCATACAATTTTATTTTTCAAATGACATAATGTCAAAAAGTTAAATTGAATTATTTAAAATTTAAAAAGCCACATTTTAACTTGGTATGAATTAACAATGCACTTTTCTCGCGAAGCCGCAGTTAAATTTTAATGAGATTTTAGGTTTCGACTCATTTGCATGTATAAAAAAATATATAAAAACAATAAAATTTCCAATTACATCTCTTTTCATAAATTTTGTTGACAAATTTAGCCCAACCAATAGAGATTTTTTCATGTAATTGAATTTAACAGCAAGCGTCATCCACAGTGATTTTCAGGGTAGCACACAAGTATGTAAAACACAAAAACTACCAGACAGCTTTTGCGCATTTTTATAAACAAAAATAACATTAAATTAGGACTTTTTGGGTTTTTCGTTGATATTATAAAATGTTATGAATGGATCACGAGACTTCCGATAGAACATTTGTAGAGAATTAAAAAACCTAAAAAATGTTTTTTTGTAGATCCCAATCGGACCATTTTACACTGAGAAAAGTAGAAAAAACGCTTAAAAATTAATATTTTTCAAAAATTTATATCGAAACGCGTAAATTTGCGACCGACGCGACGGCGAGAGAGGCAGTGGTAGTGGGGGAACCATCAGCGGAGGAAAGCTTGATACGCGCACCCTGCCGTTCTTTTCTCCTCCGCAGTTGGTTCCTTCATTATCACTGCATCTCTCACCGACGCGTCGGCGTCGGCAGCAAATTTAAGCGTTTTACGCTATGTTCAGAAGCACTTTTATCATACTTTATCAACATTATTCAAAAATCGAAGATATAAGAATTGTAGGTTTTAATGCCTACTTTTAGAATTCGTTTGGCAAATTTAAATCTGGCCACTCAGGTTAATAGGGCGCATTATGCAAAATAATGGTCATAATTTGTAAGCCTATTAGTTCCTATTCTTTTATATACATAGGTTATACAATTCAATATTTATAATAATTCACAAGACCTTATATGTTATATATATTATAAATCATAAATCTAAGGTATATCACCTAGATGGAGAAACCTTGTAAAGAAGCTACGAGAGTTGTAAATTGTATGTTATACTCGTATATTCAATTACCATGAATGCTTAACACATTACAAATTTTTATTTACGCATTTGGGAAATGGTTTGCATATTAACAAAACAAATAAAAAATATTCTATTGTTTAGAGAAATGCATATAAAAATACTTATCTTTATTTATGTTTCCTGACTTTGGCGTTAACAGATAGCAGCACGGGTCAATGCTTTACGACAGAATTTACAACTCATAAAGTATGCAGTGTATGAAACTAACTTACTTGAATGCAGTGATTACTGCTTGAGTCTGACTTTATGAGAAATTATGTTTGCACTCTACCCTCTGCTATAAAAATTCAGTATCTCTTGTTATGAACCTATCCCCAGAAAATTACTACTCTTAAAACCAAAATGTACAGTTTCTGAGCATCAGAATTAATTATACATTAATAAAATATCTCGCCCTAGCTTGTTTTTTGCTTTATACTTTATAAACTCTTGTTTAGTACATTTATTAGTTTTAGTACAACAGGTTTATTATGTTTGAAAAGTTTTTATAACCAAATGAATATGCAATTTTGATTTGTTATTTAAAAACTTATGTTACTTTAGAAGTCTAAATAAAAGCACATTTATTTAAAAAGCGTTCTGACACAACGTTAAGTGAAACTCAAGGAAATAAACAAACAAACAGTTTACATATATTATGTGAATAGTTATTCTATGCTTTCTATAAAATGTATTCCCAAATAGTTGATTTAAGAAATATATTTGACTTTTCTTCACTTACAGATGTGGATAATTTTAAAATGAAACCAACAACTTGAAATTGTTCTCGTGTATCATTTTTTCACAAATTGAGTCTTCGTTACAGGTTTACAACTGATTGCAATTATAGTTAAAAGAATAATACGCAATTTTAGCGCCATCATATTATTTAAAGGAGAATTTTTAATTCTACTTATGGCAGCACCCTTTAAACTTTTGTAGTAGCCTAACTACATTTCTCCACCCAAGAAATTATTTAATATATACAAATTCGTAAATGTCAAAATAGTTAAAGGTCATTCATTCTCTTTTTCATTGAAACTGCATCAAAAATAAAATCTAATAATTTTTGTCTTTGAACATTTTTTGACATAGTTCAACCAGCAGTTCGCTTTAGGTCAATCCAAAAATTTAGTCATAAATCAAAACTTATTCTTTATTCAGTATTTTTTCGAAATATTTTAACACATTAAAAATAAATGGAATAACTTCTTTAGTAGCTTGATGAGTCAAAACTATAAATTCTACAAACTTCCAACCTTCTCTAATATACAAAAATGTAATATTTTACGTACGGGAAAGCTCAGGGCAACTATTTTGCAGATTTATATTTTTACCTAAATCCAACTCAGCTGTGTATAAACTCAACAGATTCGTCAGTTTGGATTCATTCCGAACCGTTATTGCCTCCAAAAGTCAGTTGCCTTCAATTTATTGCTTTAGCAAAAAGTGATGTTTATATTTTAGAGAACGGTAAAAGTAAAAATTATTTGTTTAGTTTGATATTATTTCAGCCAAGGTCCTCTGATCTAACGAGTGGAGATAGTTATTAATGGACATAGTCAATCTTCAAACTTCTAGGATGTATTATAGCTTTGTCTGACTTTAATAATATTAACAACTGTAGTCATACTACGCTACACACGCACGTGAGCCTACGCTAAATAAATATCAC
>JAGFPH010001172.1:70053-104206 GCA_018207615.1 Philaenus spumarius
CATACTACGCTACACACGCACGTGAGCCTACGCTAAATAAATATCACATTATACAGTACTTTTTTAGATTAAGGAGGCGCTACCCTGCCCGCCATATTGAATCTGATTCCCATAAGAGCCATGCTACAGAATAAGTCATTTTTTTCCGTTAATTCGTGGAATAAATTAAAAAATTTGGTTTCATTTTGAAGTATTGTCATATGCGGATGTTTATTGCTAAATACATTTTCAAAAACAGTTGTATTGTTTGCATAAACGTATGGTATAAATAGTAAAAAATAGTAAACTTCATTAAGTTTTTACTCAGTTGCAAAAAGAGATATTGCAAAAAATCTTAGCAATCAACACCCACAATCTATTTTACTTTAAGAAAAAAATACAGCTTTCGTTTTTTGACAAAAACAACACAAAAATATGCTTAATAGTGAAGGTATGTTTTGGTTATTTAACATTGAAATTGGTACCAACTTCACCGTTTTGAATGTAGAGAGCCGAGCCTTAATAGTAGCATCCGGCAAAATGCAGTTTTTTTATAATACAAATTTTAAATTGTTGATCTTTTTGTGGTTTTACTCGAAAAGCACTGTTCGATGGGCCATCATTGACTGAAATAAACAGTTTTTCCATCTAAACAAGTTCCATTGTCGTCGCACGGATTTGACCAGAAAGACAGAGAGAGGGGAGGGGGAGAGAGGAGGAGGGGAGAGAGGTGGGAGAGAGGGGATAGAGAGAGAAAGTTTCTGTTTTATTTGTACTTTACTAGTCAGCACGCTTTCATTAAATTGTTGTATTAGTTTGATTGATTTGAATTATTTATTTTCTTTATTCAATACAAATTAATTCGACTTGAAGTTTTAACGAATTTTGTTTGTGTTTATGGAGATTGGAACGAGATATTCCAATCTACTTTTACAATTATCATTTTGTACAACTTGTTCAGAACATTTGTACCAACATTAATTTGCATTATCTTAACACAATGTTTGCAAAACGCATAGAATTTATAATCAGTAACAGTTATTTATAAATCTGAAGTCAAACAACAAATAAGATATACTGACGCCGAAGATATTGAGTGGTGAGAAGGCATATTTTTTGATTTTTCAAAAAACCTTCGCAAAAGTGTGAGTTTGTATGTTTTGATTGCCTTTGTAAGAAAAATTGCTAACAAAACGCTCAACAAAAATTATTTGCTTGGTACAAGAATAACAATAAAATAAAATGAAAAACTATTTAATAAGTAGGAATACTTGATTTGAATTTTAAAATCAAACTTAAATTTAAATAACTAAAATAGAACCTATGTACTAAATTCACAACTTCTTACTAATCAAAATAAAAGCCTCTGGATTAAAGAAATTGTGTGCATGGGTGCCTATATGATATTTTCTAGAGGGGGCTAGACAGGGGGTATGGATATTAAGAAGTACCCTCCTGGCAAAAGGGGGGTCCGTGGATAGTTTTGACCCCCCGAAAAACTTTTAAATTTTAGGAAGCCGATTTGGCTGTTTAGGTGAAAAATTCATTTCTGTTATTAAAATATTAGATTACTCACGACTACTTAGTAAAATAAATGGCAATTAAAAACGTACAAAATTTTCCCATAACTTCACGGTTTCACCTTCTAATATTCACATATATGAGGCAATTTTGTTTAGCCTTAAAAAAAACAAAAAAACAAACAAAAACACGTCCCTTAGGGTATCTAATTCGAAAATGATTGAAAGTTGCTCTGAATTGTATTTGATCTCTGTAGACTTTTGAACAAAGATCCTTTAAGTACTCTAGTTTATCAACTCAAATTGCTCAAAAGTAGTTCTAAATAAAGTTTCAAATTTCGTTTTATTTATTAATACAATTTGGAAAAAATACCTTAGAATAAACTTTATGGTCGAAAATTCTTTCGTTACTTCCTAATATGATATTTATGAGATGTTTAAACAAAATTAATTATTGGATCACTGATTGTACACACAAATATCACCAAATAATAACACAATCGACCGAACAATGAAAACTCACGCTATACCAAGATGGATGAATTTGAATTTGGTAGAAAACCGTTTGAGAGGAAGGGAAAACCTTCCCATTCCTCTCTTCTTTAAGTGAAAATAATGCTCATGCTTGAATTCTTGTAAAAAATAAAATAAGTATAAGTAAAATAAATAGGTATACATTTTTGTTTTAAATATTCTAGCCCTAAACCACTTGCATGTAATACTGGCACTTAAATAATAAGAGGTACGTTTTTAAAAGAAAAACACGTGACATAATAATTAATGTATTTTTCCTGTCCCCAAGAGTTAGGGGGAGTATGGGTGCCTTTGAATCCATTTAGACTTCGATAGGACTGTTTTGAAGCTACACAATTTCTTAGTAAACAACATGTCATACAAACTTCATGGAGACAAAGGATGTGAAATTAGATAATAATTGGTATCCGAAACTGTTCAAAATAATATAATCTACATTAAGAATTACAAATATATTTGAATAAATGGAAACACAAATTGCACAAATCAATCGTAACCATATAAAAAACCAAATCAATCAAAACTAAAACCATATAAAGCACAAATCATAAGAAAATTCAAAGTACACACATATTTTTACACTCATGACTATTACTTCACCCCAACCAAAATCTCAAGTCATACTCCATAGCGAGATGAAATATTTAAAACATTTAATTACCACGTTAGTCTTGTTAAATGGTATTTGGATAATTTAAAATGGTCAGATCTTGAGCTTATAACTTCTAAGTAATAATTGGTGTGGTATGTATTTAGACTTGGGAAATATGTTGAAGTACGATTTATTCCATCCTAAAAAATTGGAGTACCTCAAGAAAAGTTTTTTTTTTTTTAAATACTGTGACTTATTTTATCACATATTTTCAAAATTTCGTAACTTAACTGTCTCCATCCAAAATGGGGTTTTCTGCATATTCGATCCATGTTCTTCCAATATTTTGGTAGTTTTGGGAGCGGTAACGTACTGATTATTAAACCCATTATCAGGTTGTTTTTGAGGCCGAGTGAGTCGTCTAGCCTACAAAATAGAGCAGTAGGCCTAATGAACTACAATCAGGGATGGAATATGAATGGTTTATCTAATTTTATAGTTCATAGTGATGATATAAAACTGAATTCGAACGTCGAGAGCATAGGAAGCATTGTGTTCATTTGCCTGCGTTTAACGACAGTAATAAAACAAACATTTCATATTAAATGTCATAATTTGCACACGTCACAGGAAAGTAAATTTATTAAATTTGAAACACTTGTACTATTTTTGCTTTAATCCATAAATCATGTGCATGGTTTACACTATCAAGTGTAACAAAATCTAAAAAGCACCACACGCTAGTAAGTGTCAACATGTTGAAACATATACTATATCTAATAGACCGTCTTTATTTTACACGTTTGTGTAGGTTATAAATACTTTACTACCCAGATTTATTCTTTTGTATTTGGTGTGACAAAAAATACGATTATCATGAGACATTTAATTGATATTTATGAGTATTGAGCTCCTTTCTGAAAAGAAATCTTATTCTTGAATGTCTTTAAATAATACCACCCCTTATATTGGAAAAATAATTTTGTAAACTTGTTGAACTTACCGTCCAATAGTTCAATTTTAAACTTCCAACGACGGCCGTTTCGGCTATTCAGCCATTCTCAAGTTAAGGACCATTGAGAACAATGGTCCTTAACTTGAGAATGGCTGAATAACCGAAACGGTCATCGTTGGACGTTTAAAATTGGACTACGGGACGGTAAGTTCAACAAGTTTACTTAATAAACAATAGTCGTTATTTCTAGCTTAAACAATAGTAAATAATTTTGTCTGCACCTTTGATTAATAATATTATAATATTATTAAAGATTTTCAAGGTATTAGTTTTTGTTTTTTTATTCATTTTAGGTATAGGCCTATAGTGTAAGATATAGTGCAAAATTTGAGAATGGTCCGATTAAGAGATCGAAACCGGTCATCCACAAATAAAGGAATAAGGAATAGGAATTGACGTTTTCAAAAGGTACGTACCTAAATTATTATTAATTTTTCACAAAACAACTAATTCTGAAAAACAAATCTAGATAAAAATTTAAAATTAAGCATCTTTTAAATTAATTAGGTGTTAAGTTACGATCAGAAATTTATGTGCAAATACGAACTTATGCAATAACGCCTAAAAATTTGTTCTAACAAATAATGTGTTTATTGACTCAAACGCGTTTCAAAAACAATGTCGCCATCTTCAGAGATACAAACTACAATCGAACTAAGCCAAGCCGCCCAGGATTTATACTCAAACATTATTTAACTGGTGAGCACTGGAGACACAAACTTATCTTAATAATCAAACATTCTTGTTAAATATGTTCTTTGGAGTGCTTTGCAATTGAAGTAAGTATACACTTGAACAAGACATAGGGATGCGATGTTTGTCGGTGAATAATAGAATTGGTTTTAAATACCTAATTCATAATGAAGTTGTATACCAACAAACATGAAACACTATAACTCGTCAACCGATCGGAATTTACAATGTATGTGTCTGTAAAAAAAAACACGTCATATACTGGCAAAACAAACACTTTACATGTGTTTTATAGGCCAATGGAGGGCTGTAAAACTGTACTTTGATGTATAATGATCCCGTTTTATTCAACCATAAAACAGCTGTGAAACTGGTGTGTGACAACATAAATGCTCAGAGGATAAAAACTATGCAGATAACCTTTGGATAATATTTGGAATATCCTCACTCTTAGAAACTAATTGTACTACATGTCACTTTTGTTAAATAAATGTAAGTCTTGAAGCGAACCTAACCAAGAATATGAATTTGTTTTCGTTGGATAATAATGAATATAGGCTATTGTTGGAATGTTCGTGGGCCAACAATCTTTACTTCATTGTAATATACTTTTTATTCATATCAGATACAATGTGACAGCCTGTTATATAACGGGTGATCTTATAAGAGTTACCTTTTCCTTTATAGGTAGTAGTAATTTAATAATTTCTTTGTTATATTTAATTTAGAGATTTTAGGAGCAATGTATGCTCATGGACCTTAGGCGGTGATAACCTTAAATAGTTTTTCACCAAGCAAAGTATTACAAATTAATTCCTCATGAATTTACAATTACAGTGTTCTTAATAACAGTAGTTAATTATTGGCCTTTGTTACCCTTTTAATTTCGATCTAGCATTTAATACAACGATTTTTGCAGCTCATAAGTTTTTTTAAAGTACATACTATATCAACTTTTTTGTAATTTTTGAACCTTATTATAAATTAGCTCAGTTTGTAACCTTATTCTGATAGGTTTAAGCAAAATAAAAATAGTGTAAAGAAAAAATATGTAACACTTCAAGCAGTTTATGGTGTTTCAATTTATAATTAAATGCTTAGAAAACATATTTATCTAAGTGAAAAGATATTTTATAACTCATTTATATTAATTATAATTTAGTTACAAATTTTAATTATTGTAAAAAGTGCACAGAAAAATCGAGTATATTTGTTTTTTATTTTAAATTTGTCAAAAACCCAACTATTTTAATATTAACGTATCTGCTTGTGTAAACTGACGCTATACCTGTTATCTTTCTTGGGCTATCTTTTAACAAAAACCAAGTATTCAAAATAGAAAAAAAACCTTTCAGCAGGTGCAGCAATAAAACTGTAGGATGTTTGCAGTAGTAACACTTATATATTTCGGGAGTATGCCTTTGTCGCACCCTTTAGCGGAGTATAGTTTATAGAGGGCTTTAATTTTTTCTTTGAGACAAAGTTCTCTACAGTTGATACTATCCAAACTAACACCCTGGATTCCTGGTTTCTGGATTGATTATGACATATTTAGCAAACTTTTAAATAATTTCACGGAAGGAGCAACATCTTTCTCTGGATTAGCCTTCATTAGCAAGACAACTATAAATTAAAAGTTAGTTTACAATAGTAAATTAATTCGTGTTTTTTCTCCATTTCTCCTTTTTAAAAGCCGATAAAATATTCAATAAAACAAAACATAGAATTACAGAAAACTAAATAATTAACCTTACAAACATTTACAATATTTTCTATTAATTAAAGCGAAGGGACTAAACTAAAACTTATTGTTGAGTTTGTGATTTTCTTTTAAAGGAATATATTCTTGTTGTGACATTATACCCTTTTGATGTTTATTCAGAGAATATCGAAGAATGCTTCTTTGTCATACCCTTACCAAATATCTTTCTACGGTTGTTGTATCGTATCGCCATTCTTCATATTTTATGCTTATAGTTTCTTATTTTAAGGGTAACATTTTCAAGTGGTACTTTTTAAAAATTATAAGATCATATTAAAGAATCTATCGGAAAGCAAAACATTAAATTTACCAGTGCAGGACATAATGAAGTTGTGGAGCACTATTTCTGACCTTCGAAATTAGACGTAAAAAAATTATAAGTAGTACGTTGTAAACGAATTTCATGCTCGTTTTTAACTATCTGCACCAACTAACATGGTGCAATCATAGAAACATTCAGTCGAAATAGAAGCGAACTTGCACAACGTACAGACGTCCCGGCCGTCCAATTGGGTAACAGTAATGGAAAACAAGGTAGAATGTTTTATCAAGTACTCCAGCCACTACAAATACAAATGATCAATGATTGGACATAAGTGAGACTCATGTTAAAAACTATTGGTTGGTAAAAGTTCAAGAATAACGAACTGTTTTAACGTAGCGATGGTGCATGATAGTCAAGAATTTTTATCTAATATATGGTTTTCTGAAAATCTCCGAAAGGAGTACCCTTCCAGTTAGACAGATTTTGTATGGCAAATCATTAGACTGTGCAGGTCGTTGGCAACCCTCCTGAAGTTCATTAGAACGGTGATACAGTATGCACTGAAATAGTATTCAACAATAAATACTTTTTTTAATGTTGCTACACCATTTTTTGTGTGTAAAATAAGTAAAGAAAATATACTATGAAATTTTATCTATAAAGCAACGTACATATTCTTGTTAAAGAGAAAATAACATAGTCCTATGTTGCTTTCTCAGACAATATTGAACAATGACATTTAACACAATAGTTCTCTGATATTCATTATCCATTAATGTATCTCTATGGTTTTACAGTATTCCAGCTTAATAGTCAACGCTTCCATCTTTACATTTTCTTCGAAATACAACAATAAATTACGTAACTATTTGTTACGTGAGTTTTAGCAACATCCCTAGAGTTGCTTTAAAGTTTCTTCCACATGAGATATTAAATGAAATTTGTTTGTGTTTGTTTAAAATAGAAATTGTAAACATCCTGTACGACTTGTCACTCTGTGCCAAACTTCAAGTGGCACTAATTATCTTAATGCCAAAATGTTTCCTGGAGTTTACGGAATTTATAGACTTTATAATCAGTAACAGTTATTTGTATTCATACGCTATACTGACGCCAAGTACTGTTTGGTGAGCAGGAATATTTTTAAAATTTAACCTTGTGTCATACCATCGAAAAGCGAATCAAACATAGGCCTATAACTATATTTATTGTAAAACCAATTCATAGCTCATCATATATGTTCGACAATTTCGTTAAAATGTATAACGGTGTTAAATTCTAAGTAAATATTTGTATTTAATAGGCTACTTATTAACCTTCTTCGTGGAAACAATTGCAAACAAAAAGATTTAGCGAAAATTAGTTATTTGGTATAAGAAACACAACTAAACAAAACAAAATACTATATTATAATAAGTACATGATTTAAATTTAAACAGAAAGAGTAAAACATAATATATTAAATTCATAACTTACAAAAGAAAAACAAAATTATAGTTTCCCGCCCAAAGAATTTAGATAGTTCATTTTAGTCTTGACAGGACAGTTTTGAAGCTACCACCTTAAAAAAAAAACAAAAAAAAAAAACAAATAAAAACAAACAAACGTTTAAAAAGGCAAAAAGCAGTCTGTGAAATAAAATAAAGTATTAATATTCATTGTAATCACAGAATCAGATATACTTAAATAAATAATCATTTGTTGAACTAAAATTTATTGGAATAAGCGGAAATAAAAATTGCTTGAATAAATATTCCAGATCACAAAAAACTTGGCCCTAGCCACATAGCAAAATAGCAAGATAATGTTTCAGATTTTTACATTTTTGTATATATTTTGGAATGCTGTTGAATATTTCTAGGGCTTCAAAAATTATATTTTTACAAAATTTCCTTAAAAATGGAGTGAATATTTTAGAGTTTGTTTGCATAGAGTGTTTATGGACATATGTATAAAACGGGATGGTCGTCGAAACGTTCTTGTGGGATCAAACTTGTAATTAAGTGGTGTGTTATGTATTTACACCACATATATGTTTAATTGTTATTTAATTTATCCTATAAAATTAACCATTTATTTTCAAAAACCACCCAACGTTTGTGATCGGATCTTTGTCAAATTCGTAATGAATGCATCGACGCGCTCCAAAATATTCACTAGAACAATATGTTGTTGCAATATTTTGTCAGTTAGTTGGGGGTGGGGGGGGGGGGGGGGGGAAAGCACCGCAAACATTTGTTTTGTAGTCAGTTTTCTAGTACACAAAATAAACCTTAGTCATGAAGTAGAAAATGCAATGCTACGAACATCAAACGGGAGTAGAATATGAATTGTTTTTATAATTTTACAGTTGCGATGGAATTTAATATTATTCTTGCATAAACAGCAGAAAGCATAATAAGAACATACTACTGTCTTGTTTTCATATTTCCTGCATTCAAAGACCGTAGAAATACAAAGGTTTGACATTAAATCTAATATACTGTAATATGTCGCAGTAAAATACATTTATTTCATATACAATAAGTTTACTACTTGTGCTTTCTAACATAAATCATGTAGATGGTTTTACTAAGTGTAACACAAAATGTAAAAAACAAATACTAGTAAGTGTAAAAATACATAAACTCGAATTTACATATCTCTAGATGTTTACTTTATAAACGAACTTTCTTTTACACGCTATAAATGTAAACTCACAGTTTTGCAAAGGTTATAAATACTTTACTTCAAAGATTTATCAGTTTGTTTGTGCTCTAACAAAGATTAAGATCCTGGAATTCTGGGACATTTAATCGAGTCCTTTTGAAAGGAATTGCCATTATTTAATGTGTAATAACAATACGAGAGCATTATATCGACAAAACAATTTTGTCTGCATGTTTGATTAGTAATGTTATTGATGATTTTCAAAATTCCATGTCTTCAAAATACCAGTTTTGAAAAAAATAGGTATTCAATTAAAAACCATTTGAGTTTATTAGGCGTTTAGGTTAACAGGGACGTAAGCACCAATAGTAATTTTATATTTATTAGAATACAACTTGAACACAAATTCTATCAAACAATATGTTTACTCAGTGAAATAGGTTTTAACAGTAAAGTTATCCTTCAGCGATGTATGCATTTTAATGGTACATTCGCTAAATTAACTACAGTCCTGGATTTATACATTTATTTATTTATTTGTCTAGTAGACCAACATGCTTGCTACAATGCCTCAGCAAAGCTGATGTGGCCGTTAAAAAACAAAACTATACTTTACAATCAACTTGAATAACACACAATATTTTAATAGCCTAATGGTTACTTATTCAATAAGGATAGTAAAAAAAAATATGTCATATTTTAACAACAAATACAAACAACAAATAACAAATAGCCTGGACTTAGGTCTTTAATTGATATTGATTTTTATATCTAAAACTAAAACTCAACTTCTTCCTTCCTGCCACAGAACCGACTGATAATAATAGGCCTACTTACTACTAAATAAATGTATCATGATCCTAGTTACAATATATGCTTGTTTTTTTTTATACGACTCACAGCCTACACAACAAGTATATTTTACATTAACATTTTTGTTTTCCAAAAATACATAAACACATTTTTAAACATTAATATACATAATACCTCTCTTTCTTTCTCTCTCTCAAACCCACACATACCATTAGCCCAGTCAAGGGAGACCCAAAAACACGAAACTTCGGAAAAAATTAGGGTAAAGCTGAATTTTTCCCCATCGATAAACCACTACCAGAGGATCTTTTTTACAAAAGTCCCCAAAAATCCCCCTGGAGCTTCCCCCTACCCCCCTCAAAGAATGAAAATGTCAAATTTCATTAGGGGGGGGGGATGCGGAAACCCCTAAATCTACGGTACTAATAAGCGGTTCAAGTTGAAAGTTTTTGTTCTTGTGTTTGTTATAACATAGGCTACAATAATGGTCCTCTTTATTTTTACGGTAAACCTAATAATTTTTTTATAAATAAATGTAAATGCCCGGAAAAACTATTTTTTTACCCCAAAACTCTGTATTTCTGCGTATGGCTTTTTAGATGTCATATTACAGGAAAACACCACTAATAAAAGTTGTAGATTATTTAATTGTGAATTTAATGATGTAAAGGTTCGCTTTGGTTGTGATTACGGGCGGGCGACTATTAGCCCACTCAATAAATGTTTTGCGTCGGAACTAATTAGTGAAAAGCTGATATTTTCATTGATGTTAGTTGATTATATAAGGAATATTTTTTGAAAATTCCCCGACCCTCCCCCTCTATTCCCTTAAAATTCACTTTTGAAAGACTTCTTTATTTAGTTTATTTTGTCAATATCTAAGAGATAAACAGCGATATAGTCATATTTATTTCGTTATTGTAATCCTTAAAATATTCTCTATCAAAAAATGTTCATAGCGTATAAGCTATAAATAATTATTTTCCGTGTATTTTTCCGTGTAAATTCAATGTTAATATTTTAACTTTTGTATTACAATAAATACATGTTTAGCTATTTTTTATTAATATGAGGCAAGTTATTTTGTAATCTTTAAAATTATATAAGTTTTATAAATGTTAAGTGCAGCCAGTTGACATCTTTGGTGAGTCAGTTCTGTGGTTCTAAGTTGTCCGGGGGATTAATACAAGCAATTTTTTTCCATATTCTCATTATTTGTAGACACACCGAAGCAGCTTGGTCCAAATATACGTGGTCTAAGTTTATTATACAGCACAACTCTCTCTGCTATATTCCCTCTGTGAATTCCCGGGTCCTCGGACACGTCATAATCAAATGTATTGTTGATACTTCTTCCCCACAAAGAACACATCTCCCGCTATCCACGCTGTCACCCTCCCATAGTTGCCATAACCCTAGTCGAAACTATCCCATAGCAATTATCTTGTCCCTCCTGTCAAGGTTATGTAAAAACTTTTTTATCTTCTAGTTTCAGAAGTTCCTAGCGATTTTTTAGTTTGCCCTCCCATATTATTTGAATTTCGATATCTTGTACTTTTCTTTTTATAATTTTCCTTAAACTTTTATTTTCTATTGTTCTATCTAAAACCACAGTGATGGAGCCTAATTTATTCATTGTATTTCTAAATTTGCCAATCCAGAATTTATTCTTATTTGCCGTATTACTTTGAAAATCAAAACACTTTAGTACCAGTTCCCCTTCTCTCCTCCTCATCAATTATGAAAAATATTCTCCACACCTTGCCAAAACCTTTCCCCGCATTGCATCAAGCTCTAATTCCCATGCGATTCCCGCAACTGCCGCACTATTTGGTAACCAAAGAATTCGCCTTCCAAACATTGCTGTTACGCTCGCCATAATATCTATTTTATTATCGCTGCCCCAAATTTCCACCTCGATTAAAATTATTGATAAAACTACGGCCTTAAAGACATTGACTAAAATTTTAAAATTAATATTTTGCGCTTTCTTAAAACAATTTTTACCCTTGCCAGAGGTATTTTCTCCTTACTACCTGCCTTACGAATATGATTGTTCCATTTTCCTGAGCTACTTAACTCAAAACCTAAATATCTTGTTGATTTAGACTCCGAAATCTTTTCATTTTTTAAGAACAAAACATTTTTATTACTCTGTTTGTTTCCTTTATTAAAAACCACTAGATTTGTTTTCTTTGTATTGATTGTCAACCCTGATTTTGAGCAATATTCGTTTAATAAATTAAGGCTCCTTTGGGGACCCACAACAGAAATTGACAGCAGAGTGATATCGTCGGCAAACAACAAAGCAGAGATTTACACAGAGTTTAAGGGGCGTGGCCTAACAAAAAAAAACTTAAAAATAATAAACAAACAAATAACAGATAGTAAACAAAATTTTAACTTTAAATTAATTTTCGGCTTGATCTATTTATGTAAACCGAAACAAGACATACCAGGACGAAACAGTTTCCAAATCCAGTTTTACAAGTTTTCATAGAATTTTGAAGATAAACTTTTCTAATCTGTCTGAAGTTGTTCATGAACATCTAAACTATAATTCGTAGATTACAAAACATTGCAATTGAATTACTTGAAAACAGGAAACCATTGGGAAGACTTTTGTTATCTACTGATTGCAATTTGTACTATTGACAAGTATAAAGTAGAACCCCACAAGAACTTTATTTTGTTGAATATACTAAATATTTTGGTGTTGGTTTTCCTTATCTATTGATTATACATTGGAGTTTGCTCGAAATGTAATCTTATATTCAAACGTCGAAAATCAAAAATAAGAACCCCATTAGTCAGAGTTTACAAACATATTCCAGTCACGTTTGAAAGCCTTTCTAACGCAATAGCATACTGCCAACCTTCTCAAGGTTGACTCCGCTCACTGACTTCCATGCATTCACTCGACTTGTACAGCACGAGCCACTCCTCTAGATAGTGAATCGATCTGATTTGAGATAGTATGTGATCGGTGATCTTACAAAAAAGCGAAGAAGCTAGCCAAAACCAAACCAAGTCATACACACAAGCAAAACAAATACTTACATGTTTTTTTATAGATACTTGGGTTGGATAACTGTAAAACTGGGCTTTAATGTATGCCAATCCTGTTTTATTGCAATCGTAAAATAGCTGTGAATCTAGCTGAGGTACAAAAACATACACGCACAGAGGGACAAAACTAAACAGAACTAAGCCAACAGCAACAATTCATTATATTTTCAATATAAATACCCTTAAAAACCTATACTATTATTTGTATAAAGTATTATCATATCAGTTTTATAAAAGAAGTGAAAGTAAAACTTGCACAGTTCTTAGGCACACACGTAGAGGGATATGAATTTGTTTACGTATATTTGTGTGTTAGAATAGTTTTTGGTTTTGAAAATGGTTAAGAGGGTGATATCTTAACGCACTTAGTGAAAACAATAATACAAATTTTTTAAATTTAGTGGGTAGAATTTAAAGAAAAGTTAAATTGCTATTGTTAAATTTTATTGACTTAATTTACGTAAATTTTCTCAGAATAAAATTCTCTACAAATTTGTGTTTGTTAAAGTAAATTTTTTACTGTGAATTTAACGAAGTTATTGTAGTACAAATATAAAAAAGCATGTTTTCCGACCTTAAGTTTGTGTGTTTAACTCAGGATCCTCGTAATTACTGCAGATACAGTTCTGGTACCTGTTTTATTCAATTTGACAGGTTAAACACCACATAAAACCACTAAATCCACCTAGTAATTTTAGTAGGGCTTAATAAATCCAACCTTTCGTGCAGCAATATTATTCACAAAATCCAGGAACAGCAACTCTAAAGAATCGTTTTCGGAACTATGTTTGTAACCTTTTTACTTGAGTTTATATTAATCAAATGAATTTGTCCGTGAACTGTGTTATCTATAGGAAACATTCTGTATTATTTTTTATTTAGATGCTTGCTACGTTTCTGATTTTTTTTATACATATATACAATTACAACTAGTCAATGACTATCTAGCAATATTTTTCTAACATAGTAGGCTGTGTGGTGAAAATACGTCCACTGTCGCACTTCACAATACAATATACACTTTGAGTAAGTGTAGTTCTTATATAATTTACTCTAAGTCATTTGGTTTCGCTCTTTCCAACCTCCGCACTAGTGTTCCGTTGCTGAGAAAATGTGCTACCTCGACATTCTGATGGCCATGGAATCTGCTTGCATGTTTTCTTGCAAACCTTTGTACCTCTTCAGCTACTAATGGCACCTTCAATTCCCGATGGATATCTACATTGCGGATATACCTGGTGCTCTAACAATACTGCGAATCATTTTGTTCCAAAATGTCTGTATTATTTGGATGTAAATTTTTTCTGAAAAATAAAGATAATGGCTTATTTAAGAGTTTAAACCTACACAAAGTTGAAGGATTAAACAAAAACCAAAATAAGCAAATACCAGATAGCCTATATTTTTTAATGTAGCCTATAACCAAAACAATTATTAGGTATATTACTGTAGCAACCAAATGTATTCAATAACAGTTATAACATCTGATTAGGTTGACTAACATCAATAAATCAAAATTAATTTAGTTTAGGATCAATGAAAATGATTTAAAACGGCATTTTAAACTAGGGTTTGATAAGGAAATAATACTTTAAGATTTGTATTTTTTGAACAATCATAACCTCCATAGTTTGATGTTCATAACATACATAACTATACAGTAGTTTTATGTTCCTAATAAACCGTGCTTAAGATTCATTCGTCTGACTTTGGACGAGTTAGTCAAGTATGCCAGTTTTTCTAAACACGCATAATTTAAAATTTATTGTTTCGAAATAACGTAGGTTGAAACAAAAAAGTAATTAATTTGTAAGAGATTGTGAGTATTATATTTTGGAACTATAAATTATTATAATTTAAATTATAAAGTGATCATAGTCTTTTGTAATAGCTATTTACGGAACAAGTGTAGTAAGTGCATCGTTACAGAACGAGGCGAAGCCGAGTTGCATTAAGCTACAATACGAGCGGTGAGCGGCGGGCGGTGGGCGGCGAGCGTTACTAGCAAATTGCCTGAGCGGCGGACGTGGCTACGATACAAGCGGCAACATTCCCACAGACAACGAGATGACGTCACTCGAGGAACTAGTGCTGACGGAAATACTTAGTGAGAGATCAGTATTTATAGGAAAATCACAATATAGGACTACTATATCTTTAACCGTAGACTTAAGTGACATTTACTTTTGTCCAGAAATTCAGGTGTAACCCTGGTAGAGAGTATTTTAAAAATATATGCTTCCTGTGAAAATAACAATGGCAAGGAGCCCCATAACAGAAATTTTTAATCCATTGGTGTTGTTTATTCCATAATTTATGGTGTTTAAAGAATAAATAAATCCTTGAACGTAATACAAAATTCGAAAGTATACTCGCAAAAATTAGCATCTTTTTTGTTTACCGTCGGATTTTCTTGAAATTTGGACTTTAACATAAATTCAGGTATAACCCGGGGAGGGAGTAATTTTAAAATATAATGCTTCCTGTGAAAATAACAATGGTAAGTAGTCCCATAGCAGAAAGTTTTAATCCATTGGTGTTGTTTAATCCATAATTCATGGTGTTTAAAGAATAAATAAACCCTTGAACCGAATACAAAATTCCGAAAGTATACTCACAAAAATTATCATCTTTTTTGTTTACCGTCGGATTTTCTTGAAATTTGGACTTTAACATAAATTCAGGTATAACCCGGGGAGGGAGTAATTTTAAAATATATTCTTCCTGTGAAAATAACTATGGTAAGTAGTCCCATAACAGTTAGTTTTAATCCATTGGTGTTGTTTAATCCATATTCATGGTGTTTAAAGAATAAATAAACCCTTGAACCGAATACAACATTCCGAAAGTATACTCACAACAATTAGCATCTTTTTTGTTTACCGTCGGATTTTCTTGAAATTTTGTATATAAGTGGTCGTTAGTATGCCATGAACGTATACGTATCAAAAATACTTAATTTTGCCTTTTTAACCAATGTCATATGTTTGTTGAAAGTAAAGAAACCCATGAGCGTCGGGCGGCAGTCGAAAACTTATCTAACTGATTTGATCACGAGCGGCGAGCGTTATGCAACGCACATCCGCCGCTTGTATCGTAGCCAGCCAACCGTGTTTAACAAGGAAACTCCATCAGTTAGATAATTTTCGTGCGCCGCTTGCACCTGCTACTGCCGCCCGCCGCCCACCCCTCACCGCTCACCGCTCGTATCGTAGCCGAGGCTTTAGTCACACGAGTTCGCACAACATACATTACTACACATGTTACGTACACATAATAAATAATAACCACTAATAATTAATTCATATTAATTTTACATTTAATCAATTTTAACTGAAATTGACAAAGGATAGTAATTTAAATTCTTGAGGAAAAAGTTATATCTATTTATAGTAAATGTTGAAGACATAGTTTTTACATTTAACAAAGAAACTAATTCTAACATTTTCACAACATTTTAATACTGTGCACAATGTTTATTTTCAAATTTAATAATGTGGTTAAAACAAAGAAAACATTGTTTATATAAAAAACAACAATTGCAATCAGCTGATTTTGAAGCTACACTATCTTGTTCAAACTGTTAGCTATCAATCTTTGAACAAGATAGATAGCCACTATCTTGTTGTAATGGTAACGCTATGTGTCATTACGTCTCAGTTTCGTTTAAAATAAGTCATTACATAATATTGTAGATACTATAGGGATGTTTAACATGTGGCTGTAGGTAAACAATTTAACAATTTTAAATAATGTAGGTCGACACCAAACAAGAGTTGAACGATGCATGAACAAACACTCAAAACTGCTTTTTTTGGTAAAATTTTTTTGATTTAATAAAATGCAATAATTACAGTTGAATCTTGTTTAGTTTTTGGTATAAAATATTCATAACGTAGAAATAGGTTTTAGTTAGGAATTGGTCAATTTCCACTTTGTTATACTGTTGTATGTACTTTATTGGTTATAATATTTTCTATTATTGCACTTTTATTTTATTTACTTATTTCACTGCATAAATCTGTTCACAAAAAATCGAGTACAAATCAAGTGGGAAGCTAGTGATTTGTTTTTTAGTTTTTCTCTTTTATACATTAACCTTCCAAAACTTTCTCTTATGTACAAAGTACAAATTTTACTTGTGAGACAGCTCCGTGCCACTACTCGGCAGATGTATATTTTTACTCGAATTATTCAACCACGAAAAAAAACATCGCAACTCTGTTCTTTTGGAATCATTCCAAACCATTATTAACCTATAACGTTTCGAAAAACATAAACAAATGACAGTTGACTTCAATTTATTGGTTTAGCTAAAAGTGGTGTTAATATATTTAGAGAACGGTGAAAGTCCAAGTTGTTTGTTTATTATTTACACTATGGTCCTCAGATCTAGTGGGCGGAATTAGTCATTCATGGAAATAGATTACTAGATCTTGGTTTTAATTTTAATATTCAGTACTACAGTAGCCTAATACTTTCTGTGTTATGTTACACATGGGTCAACACTAGATACACAAATAGAGACTATTAATCAAGTATTTTTTGTACTAAATATTAACTTACGGTAAATTCGGACAACTTTTTCTAATAAAAAGCTTTAGCTTGTTGACTTAGAGGTAAAGTATTTGCTGTCTTATTCGTACTTAACTATATTCAGTAAGCATTGAGCAAAATGTGGTATTAGTTTGATTTATTTTCATTTATTATGTATGTAAGCAATTACCGTACTATTTGTTTAGTAAAATTATAGAAGTATATTTTAAGAATAATAAAGAAGAACACATAAAAAGTTGGTAGAACAATATATTTATTGTCAAACGCATTTCAACAACAATTCCGTCATCCTCAGTGACAACTAAGAAATTAATTATAACTAACTTACTAAAGTGCTGTGTTAGTTATTTACACTCTTCTCCGTTAGGAGGGCATTTCACTATTTCCAAACTACCTATACAGTTAATACAAGTTAAACATTAGATAATACTACTGAATTACAGCAGGGATGCCCATCCCCCCTAGTTTAAAGACGCAGCCCCCCCCCAATTTTAAATCCCCCCCCCCTATAAAAGTTAGTAAAATAAAAACAATTTGCCATTGAAACACGCTTTTATTACCGTACACATAGAATAAAATAAAGCTAAAAATAGAACAATTGCTGGTACATTTTCTATTTGAAACTGAAAATAATGAATTTATTTCCAACCACAAAAACAGATTATTATCTTGGAAATTGACTGATAACAATTTTCCGGTAGTTGTGATCAATAAACAAACAACTAACTAGTTATACAAAAAAATATTGAGTCCAGTCTTTCTGAAAAGGTGCGCATTAACTCCCTGTAGGGTACAAACAAGAGATAAAGATTAAAGAATAAATTTACTCAATGGTTAAGTACCACAAGGTATACTATTTACAATATTTACACACAAAACTAGATACATATTATTACTAACTTAACAATACTCTACTGAACAAATGATTTTACAAAATATATTTTTAAGTACATAATTACAATTTTCCAGTAATGGTTGTGAATAATGAACAAAACAATTAACTAGTTATACAAAAAATATTGACTGGGCTTCAGCGAGTGTACATAGTTTGATGTTACCAAAATGACGGCCGGCCAAGAGTCATCATAGTCCCGAGCAGCGACCACAGAATTAAATAGAGTGGACAAGTCGAAGGCAAGAGTGAGGCATGTTTTAGAGTCAAATACTCACACAAAATGGCGGATGCAAGTCGCGAGCCGCCGGCCAGCAGACCGTACATTGCCCGCGAAACGAAGCTCGTGTTCTAACTGTTGTATGATAGAAACTACAATAGATCATTTTTCAAAAAATTATTTTCGAAAAAAAGTAGCTTTTCATGTAGCGAGTACATTCCAGGCGATGATAACACCTAGGTTTTTCGCCTTAAAAAAAAAAAAAATGTAGCGAGTACATTGCTCTCGCTTAAATGACGCACCTGCCCTAAAAACAAAAACAATTCTCGCAATGAAACTTTTGATGTCACGAATTAAAAAATATATAAAAGTTTGGACTTTATTCTATTTTTAAAGTGCCAAACCATTTTTATTTTCAAATTGTGAACACACCATTAGCGCCCAAACTGTAAGTTTGTAAAATTTCAAAGATTTTCAAGCATTTTCAGCAATTGAAACCACGGTGTAAATGAATAGGGCGCACGAAAATGTCACACCTCTCCGTTCGACGTTTCTATCCTCACACAAGATGGTCGACCTAAATTCAATTCCCCAATGTACAGGGTTATGGCATAACCAGTCTATTGAATTCTGTGGTCCCGAACGTTGGCGGCCGTCCAGTGCTCATTCACCCGCCTTCGAACTGGCTCTGCGAAACTTATTATGCACATTTTTCAAGTTTTTCTTTATTTAAAAAAAAAGAAACACCTTCTTTATTTATATGTCAAGAATCACTAGACAAAAGTAGTGACTTTCTTCTTAGGCCAGTAGACTTTTATTTACCAAGTAACAGAAACACATCGATAAAGTTATAGTTTTTTATTTGTACTTGTTATATACTTTGTAATTCGTAATTATGCGTTAATTTTTCCTACAATAAAGAGGCTTTATTTATTCACTTCTATACAGTATAGTGACGCAATATTAATACACGGCTTAGTAATTTTGTCATAATATATAGTTTGCTAAGCCATGTTGATGTTGTCATTGTTTGTTACATACTTCGTTTTTCGTTATTAGCGTTACTTTTTTATATTATGAAGAGGTACCGTATTATTTATTGATTTCTACACAGTATAATAGCGTAATATTAATACACTTAAATATCATTTTATATAGTTTGCTAAGCCATGTTGATTGTATGATAGACAATGTTTAGATTTAAAATAAATCATTAGTATCATACAACATACAACATTCTAAATCATTTTACCTTTAATCTTTTGGTGGTTAATGACAATACATTTTTGTATTAACGGGGAAAAGCAGCTAAAATGTATTACTAAAGCTATGTGAGTAACTAACAAAACCTTAGAGACAATAAATCGTGGGCGAGTACTATAACAAGATGGTCGGTGTGCGCCGTGAGAATTGAGCGAGATTCTGGCGCGCACTTAATCGTATCTTTAACCTGCTGTAAAAAGTAAACTAGTTGAGTTAATTCATTGAAAAAACGTGTTTCATAAAATTTAACTTATTGGATCAAACCTTTACGCTTACTCCTCGTCTCTGACCAAAAAACAAAAAAATTCCTCAAAGAACAACTTTTCATGTCACAATTTAAAGTTCCACATTAAGTCCTAGCTTTGGTAATTTATTTATATACCTTTAAAGATTTGTTTAATATTTTTTATACCATTATCATCCCACACTAATATTCTGTGAGTCTGTAAAAATTCAAAGGAATCAGAGTGTTGTAAGTGTTCAAAACAACAGTGTATTTGAAACACGCGCATCACAATTTTAGCGTCACTCCGAGCCGTTTCTGCTTTCTAGACGTTCCCGAGATAGCGGACTTAGGCACACTTTTCAAACTGTACAGGTAGGTATAGGCATTTATGTAATGTCCAGTCTATTTTATTCTATAGTCGATGGTACAGGTGAAAGTTTAATAGTGATTGCGCTTTTACTCTCCACTTACAAACTATACATTTTAATTTGATGTACTCTGCTTCTAATTTGTGTGTTTCCTCAACATTTTTTGAACCTCCCCCTAGAATCCCAATGACGAAGTCTGCGTCATGACCCCCCTCCCTGTGGGCACCCCTGAATTACAGTAATGATGATGGTTGGTAATAATACTATACACATTGTCTCTAATACGCCAAACCAGATAGTAATGAAATTGTAATAGTTTTAATGTTTTATCTGTACACAAATATACAAAGCAAAAAGAAGCGGAACACTTTAGTTAACACACACATGTCCTACATGCGCTCTATTTAGTTTAGGCCACTCGTTGTTGTAGATCTTCGAACATGTTGGCGAAAAAGGGTTGTTACATGCTTCACGTATCTAGATAGGCCTATTTCTGCACGAAGCCCTGCAATGGTAGTCGGTGGCTCATTTCAGAAGATGCTTCCCCTTCTTCGTTCGTCACACTTAAGCAGGTGTGGTGAACAATCAGAGTAATAAGTATGGAAAGTGTGTTCCTTGGGAAATCAGGCTGTTAGTAAATTTTGTAAATAAAAAAAAAGTGTGAATGGTTGAGCCATCTTGCCGAAACCACTTTGAAATAAACACCAGATTGCTAGCACTACTAAACCTCTTCAGATCTTTTGCAAAAGGTTAAAAGTTGTTCGCTCTGTAACTTAGCTGGTTTAAAGAAACGGCATCCCGCCATCATCTTCAAAGAAATACGAACCCAGTATGCCACTGCCTGAACAGCGCATCAAACTTATGTGGTCCCTGTGTTGTGGATTCTTTACGACATAGTTAGGTAGTTAAAATCTAAGTAAACGTGTTTTTCATTGTTGATCATATCTTTTAGTATACAAGAGTTTCATCTAACAACCATGCATTTTGTAGGAACCCAGGGGTTTTTCGTCCCGTATGTATAAATGTCGAACAGTTTATATTCTTTAAGGAAGTACATAAAGGGTTTTACACATCCTTTTCAAAGACTTATTAATGATGTTAATTTTCAAATATGCCCGGAAGGTTTCTTTTTGGAGATTGCAATACTTGCTGAAGAAGTTAAATGCGTTTTTCATTTGTAGTGACAGTTTTTGGATGGCCTATACACTCTTAGTGCTGAGTCAAAACACTACCCTGTCAACAACACTTACATTACAGCATTATTTGGAGGCTGTTTGTGAACTCGTGCTTGAAACTCTACAGCAGTTCAGCCCAAACTAGGACCACCGGAACAACGTGTTCCGTATGAGGGAAAAATACTCTACGATAAAAAATTTCATTTCTCTGCATTGGTTTGATCAATCATAGCGTTAATTAACCTCACACAAGAAAGTAATAACAAGCAACGTGAGCTTGCAACAATCAACAATGTAATCAGCTGTTTTATAAACCAACCACGGCTTCTTTAATTTCAGTATTGTTTATTTTGGCGCATACTGATTTAGGAGTTCCTTAACGTTAAAGTTCAGAGAGTTTGGCATTTTTAATATTTTTGGCTGTTTATTTTTCGAACTAATTTGTACTTGTTCCAAAATTTAAAAAATTTTTAGCCCTGCATTGGTACTTGAATTCCTTAAACCACGTCAAACTATTGTTTAACTTCATTCAACAATGGAAACTATGGAAAGTCACCTCCCGATAATGCAGCAATAGTAAATTTACGAAATTCTGTAAAGTGTAAAATCTATGAAAAATCACCAAAACACTAATATCTGAATTGTAACCACAGGAATGTTTTAATTTGTTTGACATATTCGAATATGGATGATAGTTTCAAATTTTATAAATGCAAAATACGATAAAATATAAATCAAACTAGGTGTTGCAATTTGACTTTTTCTACGTATCAAATAATTTCTTAGAAAAAACCGGGATATATTATATTAACCAGTTTTTGCTAAAAGTTAACAGTTATGTATCCAATTAAAACAGGTCAGTAATTAAACATACGGAAAACAAATAATTTGTTTCCTTTTTTGTGAACAAATCAACATGCCGTAGGCGTTCGACTATACTGCGCATTTCCTATTAAACTATTCCCGACTGGCCAATGTTTGTTTTGTTTTTAAAATATTTAACTTTGGTTTGTTTTTGTCAATCTATTTTACATTTCAGAAGAGTTCAGAAATGCTGAAAGAGATTTAATGTATTTACGTCGATGTCGAGAAAATCGCATTGTTTACATATCTCTTACAGTTTTAGTAGTTAGTTTAGATATGCAGACCTTGAGTACGCTGATACGGATATCAAATAGAACAATACGTGATTATTTTTATGAGTAGAATTTTAATAGCCTCACGCAGTTAATTGTTTTTTGTTGCAGAAAAGCCTTCTATAATCTTTTGACTGCACGGAAAGGCAATATTTCGTTTAGTCACTGGATAGCCGGTCTCTACAAATGTTTTTGAATTTAATACTATTTTATGAAGTGTATAATGATCCACTTTGTCATAATTGTTACTTCACAACTTCTTGATAGAATAAAACTTGAACACCGAATCTAACAATCAATTCGACTATTACCTCAAACGCCATTCAAAGACAAAGTCGCCATCTTCAGTGGTGCACGAGCTACAATAATCAAACTATAAAGTAGCTCGTTGTTTATTGTATCTCACTGAAGATGGCGTCTCTGATGTTGAAACGCGTTTAAGTTAATAAACGTATAATTTGTGAGATTCTGTGTTCAAGTTTTATTCTAACAAAGAATATCTTCTCACAAGTGAAGCACAATATTTACTTATTCACAACTCTCGATCATTTTAAATTTGTCAAAAATATTGAAAACTTGAATTAATATTGAACTAAAAAATAAATAGTAGTGCCCTTTCAAGTGTCAAAAGCGTGGGCTCCTCGATGATGCAAGTGTGTAGTAATCTCAATCAAATTTAAGAAACATAATTTTGAATGTTTTTTTCCACAATGAAAAAAAAAATAAAAATTTTGATGTTGACGCTCTCGAAAATTTTACTTGATTGCTGCATCTGAAACACAACTTAGCAGCCATAGCAAACACTTTTTTTGCGATTTATTTAAGTAACCATGTTGATTTGTGAGAAATGTTTTGTACAAAATATATTGTTACACCAATAATTTTACATAAGAACAGTTATTACATATTGTTATGTAGGACTAACAGTTTTCTCAAAAAGTTAAATTTTTTAGTTTCCAAAAAGTGAGTTTAATATTATGTCAAAGTTTGAGTGTTTTGTCTATGAGGGTTATTGCTAATCTCAATAGTTACTTATTGGAAAAACACGTTAGCGATAGCGGCTATTTTTTATTTTGAGCGTAGCACTCAAAAACGCTTAATTTTCTAGAGTGCTAACATCAAAACTTTGTTTCTCCAAAGTTAAACATAGACATCAAGACTACTACCACATTTGCATCAACAAAGATTTCGTTTATGTACATTTGGTAGGAGACTATAATGTTTTAATTTCTTTTCATTTAAAATAAGACATTTTTAATGTCAGATAAATTTTAGAAACTTAATCTCTATGGTTTAGTGCCAAAGTTCGTTTCAGAAACTCATACAAGTAATTGCATAGAAGCGCATTTACATCATACATTTTTACATAATACCAACAAACAACTATTTTCAGAATATATTTTGAAGCTATATATTTAACTGATTGTATAAAAAAAGCAAATCACAGATAAAATAAATAAAGAGAAAAACAAAACCTACTTCATATTTTTGATAGATAACGTCCAGCTTTGAAACGATTCAGGCTGTCAATTTTACAAAAAATAATGTTACAACTTTGGCAAAACTACAAAATTACAATCAATATTTAGTTAAATTGAACAATTTTATATTAAGTAGAAGTATACAAAATGTAAAATAAATATAAATAAATAAATCGAACCTTCCTCAAAATTAACCTCACTTCACTCGCGTCATAACATTCCCGTGTCATTGGTTTTGGTAATGTTAACTTGTCACAAATAAATTTAAACGTTATATAAAAATTAATTTCTTAAATACATCCATGTAATAATCAATATATGTTCAATTTGCGCACGCGCGTTACTAATATGTTATGAATATTTCAATGAAATTTGGCAACGTTGCAGGACTGACTTCATTGTAAGCTCGGTTCTAGTTATTGTTAGTATAATTAAAATGTCTGAATGTTAACTACCATGAATTTACAGTTTAGACGCAGTCATTTCTTTTATCTCGTCAGGGAAGAGTGCGGGTTCTTTAGTTCAGTCCAAAACTAACCAATTTAGCTGAACATTAAATCTCATGAACCTTCATTTTGTGTTTTGTTTCTCTCGTAATTTGTATATATTTTTCAAAGAAATAGTAAACAAATTATACTTTCCATGCTCACCAGTAAATTCATTCGTTCCAGTAACAGTAAAAATGTCAAAATAGTACACATTTATTATATAAGATTAAGATTGGTAGTAATTATTTTTATTGTGTTCATATACATCTAAAAATTTCATTCCTTTTTAAGTGATTTATGTCTATACAACTGTATGTGTTTATTTGTTAATGTGTAGTTATAACTCTATAAATTACGTTTATTTTTATATGATATATGTTTATACAAATGTATGTATTTTTTATTTGTGTAGTTATAAATCTATAAATTTAGTTCCTTTTTATATGATCAATGTCTATAAAAGTCTATGAATTTGTTATTGTGTAGTTATAAATCTGTAATTTTCGATTATTTTTATATGAACGATGTCTATAAAACTCTATGAATGTGTTATTGTGTAGTTATAAATCTGTAAAATTCGTTTTTTATATGATTTATGCCTATACAACTGTATGTATTTATTTGTTATTGTGTACGTAGTTATAAATATGTAAATTCTCTTTCTTATATAATCTATGTCTATTAAACTAAATGAATTTGTTAATGTGTATTTATAAATATATAAATTTTGTTTCTTTTTATATTATCTATGTCTATACAACTGTATGAATTTGTTATTGTTTGGTTAAAATTCTGTAAATTTCGTTTATTTTTATATGATCTATGTCTATTCAACTGAATAATGTTTTTCTTACCATTTTAGATGCCTATAATGTTGCACAAATTAACTTTATTTTTTAAATACAGTCTGAGATATGAGGATTATACTGTTTATAACTATCACTATTATGATTATCGATATTTATTGTACTTATTTTCTTACAACAAATATCCCTAAATTGAACAATATAAAATTATGAATTTTATAAATTAGCATACATAAAAAAAAGACTGTACACCAAACTAAAAATAAATCCCGTAATTTTTGTTTCAAGAGTTTGACACAATGACCTCAAGTGTAATTTATATTAGTTGATCTTAATCAATCGAAAAGTTTTAGTTTGAAAATATATCAAGATAAAAAATATTACCAACCAATATCATAAAACATTTTACTCAACAAAGTGGCGTAAGTCGTTCGTTCAACACCACTGTGCATATTTTAGCCTCGTCTTTGTAGCTTTTTTACAATGGCAGTAAAACTGGATTGTGTTACTAAAATCTGCAATAATTCATGGTTTTACATTAAATATAAATACGACAAGACTTCCTCTGATTTAGGTTTAAGTTTAGTACTGCAGTAAATGAATAATAAAATATACACATTTTTAATCTTTACTATTTTTAGAAAATGAAATAAATTTTTTTTAAACTTTTGGAAAGTGGGAGGAAATGGAGTAATATATCATTTTATTTGTACTGTTGCCAATTCAAAGTCGATTAAGCTCAATCCTCTAAGTCAGAATTTTAATATCTTTAATATTTATTAATAACACGTGTTAACATACCTTATGTCAGTTTTTTGTTTCGTCCTTACTTGAAGGGATCGATTTCGAAGATTCATGTCTCCATTTTCAAATCGAGTACAAAAGCACATTTATACAGTTATTCACTTAATCACATTTAAAACAACACAACACAAAACAGTTAAGGTATGTTAACAGATTTCATTAGTCTATATAACAGTTCTTGGAGGCAACATAATATAATATATACATTTAATATTTAGTTATACAACTAAAAATTACTCATTTTTATATGTATCAATAACATTTTCCTTTTATATAGCCTACCAACGCCATGGATATATTTTGGGTTTGAGGTACGTTGTTACTACCAAAAATTAAACTAAGAAAGTAAATTTAAAAAAAATTTCCTATAATATACAATTTAGTGTTAATGAAACCAAATTCGAATATTTATAATATTCTAATTATAACTTTTAATTCGAATATTTATAGAAATAGTAGTAGAAAGTATTAAATATGGTTTCTGTAGATGTTCACGTCATTACATAATAGGCATATGGAATGAATTTCAGATAGTTAAATAATTGTAAATATAATAAATATAAAATAGTGAATGGCGATACAAAAACTATATTAAAAATTAAAAATACATGTGTACGATAGGCCTCTTTGGTTTGAAACATTGTCATATATACAGGTATTCATATAGTGCTTTTATTGTAATTTACGCTATCCCAAATAAAATATTTCTCAAAACGATAAAAGTAGAAATTATCTAATATAGCTTAACGTCAAACATACAAGGTAATTTTGAGATGTGCGTAGATGATTTAGGATGATCATATATGTTAAAATAAAGAAATTAATTCCTATAAATATAAATCTGAAACGCTTCTTTTACCAGCTATCCTCCATTTTGTTTGTTTTACTGCATAATTTTATGTCTAGAACGGCTGAATATTGTGTTGACTGAGGCGGGTTACAGAAGTGTTTCCGGACTTATGTTTATTAATGTTTTGACTCCCTGAATTATCTCCTCACATCACAGATTTACTTTGTATACTAACACATATTCAAACGAAAAACAAAATAAATACCTACTAAAAAATGTTAACAGTAACAGATTTTTATAATTTTAGAGTCTTCTAAAATGGAAGCCTTCCGATAAAGTTAGATTTACGAAAAACGACAACCTCTTGCATAGAATGGGATCAAAATTATATTCCACCGGGAAATTAACATCAGCAATATGCTTCAACCAACGCTGCACGACAGATGAAGCACCGTGTGATTGCAATGTTATTTCGCCTTTATTCTGTACCGCAATATCCAAGGAGATATGTAAGTAAGTCTGTAATGTGTCAATATTTCAAAACGTAGTTACACTTACCAAATGGTTTCTTTTTAAGAGTAAACTAGCTGACCCGTGCGAATATTTCGCTAGTTAGGAATATGCCTACACTTACCTGATTTAATACGACGATTTAATTCAGTTAATTACGTTTATTTATTTACATTATAAATAACAGTTTATAAAAATGAATAGATCTAACGCTTTACGTTCAAATTTGATAGATTACACTTGCATATAGAATGTAAACAATCTAACTAACAGCTGTCATGCTAGTTAAACAGATTGTTTAGGTGGCGCCTTTCATTAGGAATCGTATGAACTTTCTTAGGAAAGTTTTTAATACATGTTTTTTTAACGAAAACATTAAATTTATGCTATTTGTCTATTTTTTATCAATAGCTGGGAACATAAACTTTAAAATAATGTTTGAATCATTAATTCTGATGAAGAGTTAAGGAAGATATCACTTGGCGACAAAAAAAAAAATTATAAAAAAAAAAAAAACACTTTTGAGAAATGAAATAATGTAAGGATCATGAAAACAATAAAAATAGTTTTTGAAAATTTCATTTATCAAAATCAACTATCCTGAAATTTTTTTAAATGTATAATAAAATAATTAAAATATTAATAGCGTAGAATTTACGCAAAAAACAAAACTGTCGAGTAAATTCGGGAAACCCAAAACAAGCTTAATGGAATCCGATATGAAAATAATAACGTAGGCCTACTGTAATATTATTTAAACACATTTATCTCGTGCTTGTCCGTGAAAGCAGAAATATCAGAATAGAAAAAGGTTTTTGGGTATCATAAACATATGTGGGTAAACCAACCGATCTTTATTAATGACATTATTAAAAACTGCTTTAGAGCAACATTAATATCGTGGTTGGTAATACATCAAATTATTTATAGAGGTAAATGTACGTTTTAATATAAAACGAAACTGAAGGATTATTTTTCATATTTTCAAAGAAGTAAAAAAAAAAAAAGTGTTTCAATTACGTTTAATAATAGGGTGAATCGAAAAAATGTAAAAACAAATTTTCAAGTAATAATACGGTGGGAAAAGAGAAAAAACTATTTGATTGATACAGTAGATGTTTTCTGGCCACTAACCTTTAATTTGAAAAATATTACTTTTGTATGACAATCTTCAGTATTATTGAACTTGCCACCGTCCTAATGTAATTGTTATCAATTAGAACTATAGAAAATATATTAGTTTAATATATTTATTACAATAGGTAATCTATAGCACCGGATATGCTTAAATGACTATTTTTGTGGTTTAACTCACCGCCAGCAATCCTTTTTGAAGTAATCCTTCTATTTACATAAGTATCACGACACGTGTTTCGGACATATTATTCGTCCATCGTCTGGTGATAAAAATAATAATTAAAAACACACTAAAAACACACGGCCTTTTACAAAACGATACAAAGAACATATTCAGGCATTAAAACACCCTGAAAAATCGAAATTTGCAGAACATCTGGTAAATTGTGACCATGCATATAAAAACATAGACAACAATATGGAAATAATACAAAAGTGCATAAAAGGCAATTATATGAACCGCGTAGAAGAATACCACATTTATAAAAATGAACTAGAGCACCCGGATGAACTTTTAAACGATAAAAAACCGTTTGATGCTACCCCCACCTTCGAACTAATAAGCCAGCTAAGCAAGTTTAGATAACAGCTGACACAGTGCACTGGCTAATGTCAGCCAAGAGGCAGGGGGAAAATGTTATATATATTAATTGTACGCGCATACACGGGACAGTATTATTTATGTTGTATTGTGTTGAATGTGTTTTAAGTGTGTTTTTAATTATTATTTTTATCACCAGACGATGGACGAATAATATGTCCGAAACACGTGTCGTGATACTTATGTAAATAGAAGGATTACTTCAAAAAGGATTGCTGGCGGTGAGTTAAACCACAAAAATAGTAATATATTTAAATTGGTTAATAATTTCTGATCGTACATCCGCATAAACATTTTCCAAAAACCTGAAAAATTCATTTTTAGTAAAACTTTTATATTGATTGAACATTAGTATTGAAACCATTAAATAATTTGGAGAAAGGAATGTTTAATCGGCCACGGTCACGTAACAGTTGTCAGATTATCTAAATAGCAGGTAAAATCTAAGCCGAACCTTGCGTATGCACGAGCAGCAATAACATTATAAACACTATAATGTTAACAGGTACAGTTTTAACTGTAATTTCATTGTTGTAACGCTTGTCTCACTGAAGGCGGCGGCATTACATTGAATAAAGTTTGAGTTAATAATTTGTGAAAATCTGCCTTCAAGTGTGTTTATGTATTATGTGTTACTCTCTATCAAGTATATTATCATAAAAGCTCAATATTTAATAACTAGGTAAAAAAGCCATCCGAGGTCGGCTGTTTGATTTGATTTGATTTATTAGCCTCATTTGGTTACATTTATTATTGTTTAACATTTGAGTTGTCACATATCTACACATGATAAACATATACACAGAATCCAAATTAATACACATATACACATAATACACATACAAAACAAGTAATAAAAATAAGACATATATAACTATATTAACAATTTCAAATTAATCATACATTAAAACATCTACATATATAATCCATTCAAAGCCCCAGGTACCACCGAGTAAAATGCCCGCTTTACTAAGAAGGCCTTAAGTTTATTTTTAAAGGATTTAATGCTAGGCACTTCCTTTTTATTGTCTGGCAACCTGTTGTACAATTTGAGACCAGAATAGCGCACCCCGTTCTCGAACAACTTTAATCTATGTAACTGGGTATTGAAGCATTTGCAGTCTCATGGAATATCCATGTTTGTACTGATCGACACCCATATAATTACTTCTAAAAAAGAGCAGGGCATTCAGGATGTATATACAGGGAAGTTAAAAATTTTAATTTCGTAAATGAATTTCTGCAAGATTGCCTACCTTTTAAATTACAAATTATTCTTATAATTCTCTTTTGGATAGAAAAAATGTTTAAAGACTCTACCGAGTTCCCACAAAGAGCAACACCATATTAGAGGTGAGAGTACACATATGCAAAATATACTGTTTTAATTGTATCCGGATTGGAAATACGTGAAATAGCACGTAGTGCAAAACAAGCTGAGTTAAGTTTATTTGAAATGAAGGTAATATGTGATTTCCAGTTTATGTTTTCAACAATTACCACTCCCAGAAATTTTGACGAGCCTGTACTTGGTTCTAAATGATTAATTGAAATTTTGTATTTTAATTGTTTACAACTGAACTGCATTAGCCAAGTTTCATTTTTATTAAGTTTTAGACCATTTGATAAAAACCAATTTTCTGCCATAATCAGTGATGAAGTAACCGACTTTTTTAGATTAATACTATTATTCCCAAAAACCGTTAAAGTGGTGTCATCAGCAAACAGGACAGCTTTTGCTTCCCCAATATTATAAGGCAGGTCATTTATTTAGACCAGTAAAGGACCCAATATTGATCCCTGAGGCACACCTCGAGAATTTATTTCCCAAGAAGAGCAGTGCAATCCGTAAGAGCCTGTTATGAGTAAAACAGTCCAAATGCAAAAAGAGGCTCATAAATAGGTATCAATACGGTTGTAACATACAAACAAAAAAGTATAAACATACCGATGAAATAAAAATGACATTTTATAATATTTTGAAAGTAAGAACATTTTCTTTCATTAAAAACAACCCGCACGATAATCGGCCTTGTAGATCTGCAGAAAATTGTATCAATAAGGTTATTACCTTAAAAAAAATTCACAAAGTGACCTTGATATTTATACAGATGAAATAAAATTGTCATTTTATAACTTTTTGATAATAATTTCTTTCATTTAAAACAAACCGTTTGATCTCTAGAAATAGGTATCAATATTGTAACCAAACGTTTAGGCTATGCAGAATGTTCATATAAGTAAGATATCTTTTAACAGATTTCCAAATGTTTATTGTTTGATTTGAATAATTCTTAATTTTGATATATTATGTCAAAGTTGTAATCTTTTCAATTTGTAACGTGAATTAAGTCAACTGCAGGCTATAGTCTTTATCTTTAGGAAACGGTGTGACAAAGTGGTTAGTGAGGCAGTATAATCTTATCTTATTAAACGAGCAATTCTTGTATATTTGCTTATACATTTATTTCGGGGATCTCGCTAACGGCTCTAACGATTTTGATGAAAATTTGCATATAGGGATTTTCTGCCGTTAGGATTTGAACGCGCCAGGTTTTATGTCTGCCAAAAATGCGCAAAAACTCGGAAAAATGCGCATCAAATTTAAACTCAGAACTTCTTTTATATACCACCTTTAAAGTCACTAAGTATGGGCGAATAGAAACATTATAGATACAATAAAGATGTTTTACAAACAGCTGTTAATCTGTTAATTTTACCTCCAGATGTTTATATACTATTTCACAAACATAGATCATTAACAATGAATAAGGTGGTATAATTTTTAACTTATTTATTTCTTTATTCAAACACCAAACGTAACTAAAACATTATTTTTGAGTTGTTATTAACCGTTTTGAAAACCTTTTCACCAGTTTCTGCATTCTTTGCATTTATATAAAGGTAATATAAATTATCTAATCATTATAATAATTATTTGTTATTTCTAAAATACATAAACAATATCAAATATGGCGTATTCGTTGGATAGGTTACATAACCTACATGTACCTATAGAGGTTTTTGGACGTCAGGATTCGAATGCGCTAGGTTTTATATCAAATTCTAATAACATGTTAGAACTAATTACACTCATATTTTTTTAATTTAAATAAAAAGTTCATATGAACTTAAGATCAAAAAACATTCATATTTATTCAGTATGCGATTCGTATTTACATACATTTTCCTAAAAAAAAAAACAATACAAAAATAAAAATACTGAGCGATGCTCGGTCGCCCAGGTACTTGTGATAAAGTTGGAACCTCCTACACATTTCGAGCCTAGCTACTATATATACCGATTTAAATATAATTTTCTTGAAGTGATCGTTTAAGCAGCCAAAGTGATGATCAATGCCATGCGTGGCTTGAGAACAATATGTGTCTCCGATTAGGGTAAACACAATGTCCTTACATCAATCAACAAAACCGGTTCAGGTGTTTAGTTCTTCATTTAGGAAATTAAGGACTAAGTTACGACACTTGATTTCATAACCATGCAAACCAATTTACTTTCTCCTTGATTGGAAGTGACTGATTGGCGTGGAGCTAATATGGTTCTTAGAAGAGTGTGTTTGTAGCGTCAGATATATTTAGTTTAGTATTTGAACTTCTCACGTTTCAAGAAAAAGTTATATTACTTATGTCCGAAAAAAGATTTATGACAGTCTGTACACCAAATGTTGCAGCCTACAGCCTATACATCAAGCTGTAGCTTGATATATGTGATACATTTTTTGTTTCCCTAATGTAATAATATTTTTACTTCAAATTTTTTTTGAATAACAACTTTTTTGTTAAATTCTTACTACTAAAAGAAACAGATTTTAAATCCTTTTCCCAAAAATTTGTTAGGTTGATAAAGAAATTGTGTGGATATTGTTTAGGCAGAAATAGGGAGGGAGAGAGAGAGAGCGATCGAGAGATACATTATCAAATACAGTTGTGTACAAAGTGAAAGTGTTTATCATAAGATAATCTAATCTAAAAATTTTCCTCCTAAAAACTAGTCTTTAATTCCTCAAATAACATCAAGAAGAAGTTATCTAAAAGAGTTTAGTTTGATTAACAATTACTACTTTGGTCACTTATTTTAATATTTCTAAAACGATTAATGTACATTTATTTATTTCGGGCAAATGTATTGCCTAGCTCTTACAGAACCAGCTGTTTAACATCTTAAATTGCTTAAAATTTAAAAAGAGTTGTGCTTCTTTGACTCATGAATTATTAAAAGTCGTAGGACTGAATAATTTAACCGAAGCTTCACTCACCCCGTTGTCTCAGCAGAAGAGTTTATTCTAACAACTTTTAGGGTTATCTTAAACCTTTCTTATGTGTTCAGTCTTAGGCCTACATATTATTTAACTTCTGTTTATATTAATTTGTTACAGAATGTGTTATCATAGCATATCATTGTTTGCAATAAAGAGAAAACTCATGTGTAAGTATGGATAGATTGTGAAACCAGATTTTGTATTTATATAAAACTAGCTGACCCGTACGGCGTTGCCCGTGGTGGTTGGTATTTTCAGTCTTTTTAACGTAATTGTATTCTTTTTAAGTGTTCAGTCAGTGAGTGGTATTTGGCTTATATATATATAGATCTCAAATAATAAAAGCACTATTGTCTTAATAATAAAACATCTAAAATTATGATTTTAGTAACTTTGATCCCCCCAAACCCCTTCTAAAATTTCGAAATTTTTCAAACCCTTTCTTAGTGAGCACCTATGGCCCTAGAGGAAGCTACATACAAAATTTAATTCCAATCCGTTCTTTAGTTTTGAATAAATCGTGATTTA
>JAGFPH010001172.1:104216-127493 GCA_018207615.1 Philaenus spumarius
TTCTTAGCGAGCGCCTATGGCCCTAGAGGAAGCTACATACCAAATTTCATTCCAATCTGTTCGGTAATTTTGGAGAAATCGTGATTTAGTAAGTTTTACCCCCCAAACCCGCCTAAAGTTTCGAATTTTTTAAAACCCTTTTTTAGTGAACACTTATGGCCCTAGAGGGAGCTACATACCAAATTTCATTCCAATCCGTTCTTTAGTTTTGAAGAAGTCGTGATTTAATAACTTTGATCCCCCCAAAACCCCCTAAAATTTCGAATTTTTTCAAACCCTTTCTTAGTGAGCACCTATTTCCCTAGAGGAAGCGACATACCAAATTTCATTTCAATCCGTTCTGTAGTTTTTGAGAAATCGTGATGAGTGAGTCTGTGAGTCAGTGGGTTTTCGCTTTGGTATATAGATTAATTAGGCTAAAATTAATTTGCTTAACAAAAAGGTATTGCTGAACAATTTTTTTTTTAATTTTTGGTAGCTTAATATTCCTACATAGTAACCATAGGAATAATAAAGATAGGAGTGCACTTATTAGACCTACACGGAAAAATGTGTCGAGTCAAGTTGCTTTACCAAGAATTTCTTTCTGACTGAAGCAAAGAAATTTGTGGGTTTTATTAAATAGTAATACGGATAGCTAGACTTTTAAAATTAAATTAATGGAAAAAATACGCCCAAACTTTAGCCATATTTGTAGCCACGATGGCCGTGGTTGTTAAGGCGTCAAGCTTAATCAATCGTCATGGCAACCATCAATGGAAAAGTTTCGGGTTCAATTCCCACTGACCCCGAATAATTTTCTAAATGGTTTCTTAACAGACATCGTTGGCTGTGGTTCGGATTCCACTTAAAACTGTAGGTCCCGCCTTCATTAGCCTTAAGTGCAAAACAGCAGGACGTTAAAAAAAAAATTGTAAAACTGTAAAATAAAACCGTTACTAACAAAAAAAGTAAAGAAATGCAGACTCAGGAAGATTTCACCCGATCTATTAAAACTCAAAGGGTACTTTGGTTGGAACTTTGTGATGGACGAATGACAAAAACCCTTAATAGACTAAGAACGAATGAAATATCTATCGAATCAGGGAAGGTTGAAAATTTGATGAAGAAAGGAATAATTATAGATAGATCTGCATAGAATGGGATTGAATGGAGACTTGCTGTGGAAGATCGAAACTTATATGGAGAACTGTTTATAAAGGTTAGAAATTAAAGCTCATCTCGTAGTGCAGTGTCGGTTAATCAAGCGTTATAAACAAAATTAAGGAAGAGTTAATGCATTACTGATAAAGAGTTAGTTTACTAAGCATGTTTATATTATGTATGCCAATTTCCTTCTGCTAGTCATTCATAAAGCCTAGTCCACACTAGCAAACAATGTATGCAAACCGTTGACAAACAGTTTGTTGTTTCTTCGTTCATGTTTCTCTGCAGTTTTAAAATTGTTTCGCAACTGTTTGCAAACGTTCCGAAACAAATGTTTGTCATTGTTTTGTGTCCACACTACCTAGCAGTTCTTCTAGCTTGTGCTATTTTATAGTTAATTCTACACAATGAGGTTGACAACAAAGTGACACAATTTACCAATTTACATCCTGTGTTACCAACTTTTTCTTCCTGGAGATAGGGAATATTTTAGCCAATATTTAGCAAAGACCGGAAACCAGATCACTTCAACAACTGAAGTATAACGTAACTACTATTACTCTATTTTATTACAATTCAATAAATAACTGACTACTTTTGTTTAAAAATGTGGATGTTTATTTAACAAGATATCAAATTTATTTCTTTTAAATACAAGTTTCTCCTTTGAGAATTCAAATTATCCTTTCATAAAATATAATGCACATCTACCCCTCCCTTCCCTCCGGTGCACCGGAGGCATTTCGCATGGTCATAAATGAAATCAGCCCCAAAAAAACCACCGAGAGGAAATATTCAAGTCTCTGTCGCAACTTCAAGAATTTTGCCCCCCAGAGCCCCCCCCCCCCGGTGCACTAGGGGCATTTCGCACGATCAGAAATGAACTCAGCGCCCCCAAAAACCCACGAGTACCGATTTTCACTTCTGTTCATACATTTTTAGAGGTATCAAAAAAATTATGCACTTTATGTACGCGCGATTCATTTCCGCTTTCTCCCGAAACTGGTCGTATGTAGACTTTGTTCCTGGTATTTTTCTGAACACGATGCAGAAAACTGCATCCAAATCGGAGCTGTAGGCAAACATTTATTTATTTTTCAATACTTTGCCTGGTCTACATGTTTGCGTGTTTTCCATTTGGTTTGGGTAACGGAAAACATTGTTTTTTGTTTGCTGAAACAAGTTAAATGTTTGTCATTTGTTTGCAAACTGTTTCCAAACCGTTCGAAAACATTTTGAAAACTTTCGGCAAACATCAGAGAAACAAATGAGAAAAACGAAAATAATAATGTTTCCGCAAACATGTTTGTAAGTGTGGACTAGGCTTAAGAGACGCACACATTGCAAGTAACAGGTTCAAAATAGTCAAATAATAGATTCTTTACTGTCTGAATGTGTGGGTGCAACAATATTACGGAATCCGATCGAGGCAAGATAGGATTATCTAGAGATTCCTGACTTTTAATTTTGGCTATTTAATTTGAGTTTTTACTTCTAAAAAAAGCTCAATCTCGTTTCTGGCTTGGCCCGAGATGAAATTAGATTCTTACAACTTATCAGGAAAACTTTAACTAGTAATAAGTAAAGGTGATATGATAAAGTCAAATAAATATTTACATTTCTGTCTACTATTTTGTACGAAAATTATTTTCACATTTATAAGTTAAATTTCTAAATTTTTCTAAATTAACGTTAGAACAACTTAATTGCAAGAACTAATCTTAATCCTTTTTAATCCAATAACAATATAAATCAACTAAATTTACTGCTATTGCTTTAACCATTGAATGTAATACCTAAACAGGTTGTACCCCATTTATGTCTCCGCCCGTGGTAAGATATAAACTCTTGTTGTACGACATCCTTAACCAATGGATGACGATGTAGAGTACTTTTTATGATATTTTCACTGTTAAAAATTCCATTACTTGCTATTTTGATATTATTAGTGCAAATAAGCGGTAACAAAACAATCGATATTCTAAAACAAAATACACAAATCGCTGCCCATTTCGATTTTGGAATAAGCATGATGAAACAAAGCCCAATACATTCTTAACACATCAGAAAACAGTAGAATTATGACCACAATAAAATCAGTTAAAACAATATTAGTTTTATCGCTACATATGTTAAGCATTAGGCATAGTCAGGTCAACTGGTTAAAACATTATAATATTTATTTTTAAATTTACGCGTGAGGAAGTAAACTAACAATATATTGAAAAACTATGCTAACAAAAATGAATATACATGTGTGTGATTGCACTTTAAGATAGACTCTGTTGACTTTTAAAAGAATTTGTCTGATTTGGGGGACCTGAGAGGCGTAGTGGTTGAACACGCTTATCCAGTTGCTACAGTTGGAATCTCCAACACTGTTGCTAGGTTCAAGCCTACTTTCTGGCATTCGGATGTGCTGCACGTTACTTCAACGTAAAATGGAGAAATTTAACAATTTAAAGAAAAGAGGGAGGATAAATGTGTCAGTTTTAAAATAGTCTGTTTCTTTCTGTATACAACATAAATAACTTTATTACGTCTTAAAATTAGGCTTTAAATTAATGAGGTCTTAACATTAGGTGCCTATCTTATTAGTCAACCTTAAATGAAATTTATGGTAAAATTTCAATCAAACATGTTGTGTTCAACTCTATTATTTATCCAACAAGATATAAGATTGCATATTACAAATATTGAGAAGAGTTTATTACATTGCATTAGTCTATATTAATTTGACGTCTGTTCAAATATCGTAAAAGGAATTCGTTTCGCTTTCAATGCCCATTCTCAGAAATAGTGTACAGGGTAGTGACGCAATTTAAATTTCGAAGCGTAGATTCTTACACTTTATTTCCGACTTTAATCGAAATGACATTCCAGAAGTCAGCATCGGAGCTCACGATGCCAAATAAATCAACTTTACCCCATAAACTCGAATAGCTTCAAATGGAATTAAATAGAGCTTTTAACCCCACCTGATCCTCCTACCAATTTCCGTCTGATTGGCTCAATGTTTGCTTATTCAAAAATGGCAGATGCAAACAAGTTATTTATTAAACAAACGCATGTAGTAATGAGAGTGCAATTCGAGTTTTAAATATTTTTATTGAACGACATTCGATTTTCATGAATGGAAAAAATGTTGTCAAAAATAAATTGTTCTAAAGTTAGTTGTTTAACACTTTAAACCCTGTTTTTGTTTCTCAGAGCACTTTGTTTGTTTGACATTTCCAGTGTTTACAATTTATTTGTTCATAAAAAATAGAACAAATGTAAAAATACATACATTTTATATATTTATATATATGAAGGCATATTTTTAATGCAGTATTTATGTTACAGAATTTACATTTTCAGAAGCTTTAGAATACAGTTACCTAAACAACGTGGTTTTTCATAATTTGAGAATTTGGTAATAAATTAAAAATGTAAACAAAGTAAAAAGTACATTAAAAGTTCCAACCCACACGAGGTTATAGGACTTTTAGGAATATAAATTGAAAAATGTTTATGAAAGTTGTTAAACAGTTTTATAATATAATTTGTCGCGTGTTAGAAATTATGTTAATTTAAATATAATGTATTTAGAATTTTTTCTTTTGTGATTGGTGCAACAATAAATATATTTACAAATCCGTTTTAATTACAAAATTGTAAAATAACCGAAGAGCTGTCCTTCAGCAGATGAGAACATAAAGGTATACTTTTAAACTTTTGCAGTTTACTAAGAATATTCTTTAGGAACTCATCTGCTCCTAGTTTTAAAAATCTTCTGAAATTATACCTAAAACTGGTTAACAATCAATTAAACTGAACTTAGTTTTTAAATGTACTACGCTTAAATTAATTTAGACTAAACTTAAAGATGTAATACGCAAGAATTATTATTAGATACAGACAAGAAAACAATTTAAACAAAACACGCAAATACAATAGACCAACTCTATTATAATTTATACCAGGTAAGTAATACACTCAAGATCGCTTGAGTGTCAGTCAATTTAATGGATGTTAGCTTGAATTTTTATTCCATTTTTCCTATATAGCTTTTATAAAATCCAAAGTAAAGTTGAAAGTGTTAGAATATTTTTGAATGTGTGTAATATGTTGTCAAGTTTGTTTGACTCGGGGACGCCAAACCCCGTTTAATATGCGCAGCTAGTCTACATTTCCCGTGAGTAATACTGATTCTACAATTTAACTTATACACATCTAAGTTAGTAGAGTAAAACTTAACTCAAAATCCAATAATTTTTAGGCTAATAATTATAAATAAATATTGTGCTTGACTTGTGGAAAGATATATTTGTTGGAATAAAACTTGAACACAGAATCTCATAACTAATACGTGTATGTACTCACAAGCTATATACGAGTTTACAGCGATACAAAATCTAACTATAACTTATCACTGAAGATGGTGACATTGTCGTTGAGACGCATTTGAGTAAATAAACGAATTAGTTGTAAGATTATGTGTTCAAGTTTTATTTGATCAAGTTTAGGCTAAATGTTTTTAAAAAATTTCTGGAAAAGGTCTCCAACTAGAGGCCAACAATTCGTCTCAGTAACAATGGGAGGTTTAATGAACCAAAGCTATTAGGCCTATTTATGTTTCAAAACAAAATAATTTTAGACAAAATTGGCAAGTTGGATTGGCAAGTTTACAGAACGAATAATTCAAAACGTGACACAACGATCATATATTTTTAAAGAAGTAAACAAAAATATAGTTTATATCTATTTAAGTATTTGGCGCCTCTATGGAAGGTCAGTGGTAGGTTGGAGGAAAATATTAAATGTAAGCATAGGTCAAGTTTCGCATCAAACTAAATTTTTATTTGAATAAAATATTATCTAGGAAATACTTCAAAAAAAATTTAGAAAAGTTCGGAAATGACGTTAATTTAAAATTTATAAAAAAAGACTGTTTCAAAAGCTCTGGTTATGCTTGTTGTTGCAACTTACATTTTGCTTAGATATCTAGCTGAACCCTTGGAACTGTGTGAAATTGCATTTCTGCTTTTAAAAAGTATAAAGCCGAACTGATATTTTTGAAGTATACTGTCATTTTCACATTGGTTTAGTATCAATTTCAAATTGGGACCCCTAATTTATCTATGGATTTCTTTTTAACTTACAATTTGGTATTACTGTTATTTTCAATAATATTAACAATTAACGATAACGAGAACTAGTTTAGCACAATCTAAAGCTTAAATAAATTTTGAGTTGTCGACACATAGATGTATTTGTCGCTTTGGCACCACAGATACAAAATAAATCACATGAAATAACATTGCAATCACATGTTGATTCATTCGTCGTGCAGAGTTGACAGAAGTATTTGCTGACGTAAACTCGATTGTTAATGTTCCCAGAAGGAATATTATTGTAGATTTCTTTTCATAAAAAACATTTTCAGTTAAAACAATTTCATCAGTGCATTGCTGAAACCGATAACAACTATTAAATTCACCTTACTTGGTATTTTTAAATTTAAATTTTTTTAGTGTAAGGGGATTTTAGTCAATTGTTTCACAATACCTGAGAAACTAATATATTACACAACAACAATCTCATTTTGATGAATGATATCTTAGATTTACATGATTACAGGCAGTCTCCAAAATAATTACCTTTAAGTGTATGCAATGTCTGGACGAAAAGTTCCAAACAAGAGTCTGCAGTGTTACCAACCTTTTATTCATTTTGTAAATTTATTAAACAAATTTAATGTATTTATACAAAATAATGTACCCATATATGTATACACAAATTACTATAATTAAACTGCGAGACTATTTAAAAGACGGGAAATAGTACTGTTAGGATTGTGAGAACCTAGATGATACAGTCTGCTTACAATATTTCATATTGCCTTATTATAAAGCAAAGTGGTGCTATTTGTTGATACTTTTGCTATTAATTGTATCCTGAGGTAAAAATCTGAATAAATAAATGATTAATGGTTTTATGAAATTGAATTATAAAAAAACACCCACACTAAATAAAGAGGAAGGTAGAAGCCAATACAATAATTACCTTGTTTTCTATTGTGAGTTAAAGTTCCGTTTCAATAAAACACCAATACAGGCTGCTTAGAAAATCAACATCAATTGTGTAAACAAAAATAGTTAAAGTTATATACTGACCTGATTCACCAGTGTACTGAGTATAACGAGCCAATAAATCAGTATATCTTATTAACTTGTTTACATATATATGCGTTTTCTTCTTTCCGAAATATTTAATGTTTTAAATTTTATGAAAATAATTGTTAAAAAGTGTCCAATGTATTTTTTTTTTAATGTAAGAGTATACTTGAGAAAAATTTGGTAAGCTTCTGAGAAGAAAATAGTGCAATTAGGAAATAAAAATAAAAACCAAATATGTTGGTCAACTTCTTTGTAAGTAAACACATTTTGAATTAATCACTTTGTAAAGATAGTTAAAATGATGGATGATTTAACTGTTTAAGATTTTTAACGTAATGCAAGACACTAAAATAGGTTTTAGATCTAAAATAGGTTTAGTTTTAAAGATCTGTAAAATTATGTATCACTTGGGCTTTACCAACTTGTTCAAAAAATTTTCTTTTTAATGTTTTTAACATGAGGCTAACGCTTAAATTGATTTCCATTGTCTATTTTAAAAGATATTTACAATGACGTAGCTTTAAGAAATCTCAAACTATATATTTTGCTTGAAAATATATCTGATAAATTTAAGTTAGATAAATGTTGGTTTCTATTATTAAAATTGTGCAGTAAAAGTAAATGCAAATAAGTTTTTAAATAAATATTATTTTTTAAATGTGTATGTTTTAAAGGCTTGTAAAGTTACGACCATTCGACCTATATGCTTACATTAAAAATTTCTCGGAGAACCACATTTACACTCCAAACTCGTTTCTGAGCAAAGATTTTGAAAAATGTATTTCTCCAAATTTTTTTGCGAAATAAGGGGCAGAGGTTCAATCAAAATTGTTAAATACAATTAAATTGATAAATTTGTTTTGCTAAACATGCCGTACGAGTCTGTTAAGTTCTTCTAAATACACATGTTGAACTGTATTTATTTTAATTTAGATAATTACTCTTAGAGATGGGAGAGAGGTGAAATGGTAAAAGCATAACATAAGAATTAAAACGAGGGCGTCGTACAACTAAACAGATCATGTTGTCATGAAGTGGAAGCGTTATGTGAACAATTAAGACATTGAAAGAGAGGCGTGCGGAATGAATGGTGAATTTATGACCATCTTAAATTGGCACCAAATTAGTTTGGCTTTATTAGTGTGTTTCAGGAATAGACAGAAATAACAACTCCTGTTTGTTTATTTAAATGCAAACAGTTCTATCCCGCCAAACCTTTTACAGAAATCATATGTTTATTGAGTTGAATGAACAGATGAAACTCCCATTGTTGATGTGGTCGATGTGTCCAGTGTAGTAGTCAAACAGGTAGTATTGTTGCGGCTTGAGTGCGCGTCAAGTCGAGTGCTGTGAAGTCTATCGTGGAGGCAGTGTGCGACTGGCGGCTGTCGGGACAACTTGGGAGTTTAGTGCGCGTTATTCGTGGATTTGTGTTTAAATACGGCCAACCGTAGGACGTGTATAGGTAGGTATCTTCTTTAACTATAAACTTATGTGTTTTACCTAAGCAAATTAATTGCATTAAAACGTATTCTATAAGATGGTTTTGTAGTACTTTCATCAAGCTACTTGTATCTAATCAATTCTTCACATACGCTAGATTATCAATTTATTGTTTACTTATTTGGTTTTGTTGACTTGCAATAATTACGAAGTAATTACAGTATTGCCTGTACTTTTATAATAGTTTCCTACATTCTAAAATTTAAATACAAATATAATTAAACTAAAAATAATATACGCATTTAATAATCCATTATTCTATTCAAACGTTCAAATATTTCGTGCGCTTCCTAAAATATAAAAATACAATTTCCAAACGAAATCTGATCCTGTAAGACTGTTTGTAAGCTTTTTTTATTAAATGCTATTGTCATACGAAATTGAAGTTTGATTTAAAGTTGTACTTACTGATCAAATATGCCATTATTTTGGCTACAAAAATCTTTACTATTTTGTTTATTTAAAAAAAAGTAAATATAGAGTTTTTTTATAAAGCTAGTTTTAAAGATACGAGGAAATTTATTTGGTTTTATAAAAAATGTACAAAAATATATATTTGTTGAAATATTTTCAATTTTCATAAAAAGCAAGATAGTAAATTAAAAGGAAGCCTGTTAATAAACTATTAATAAACTATTATTACTCTATAAATAGTTTGTTTTAATAGAATAATAATAAACTACTACCAAAATCATAGAGCTTAAGAAAATACGGATCGATTCCAGAAATTAATTTTTAATTTTCCTAAATTTTAATAAGATTAAAATCTTTTAATTTCACTTATTTATTGAGTGTTCTGTGAAATACTGTTGGAGAGTACTTTCGATCTTACTTACATAATATGGTAATTTAAAATAGCGTCTAAATTTATTCCATGAACTGTTTGTACCAAATAGTTTACATTATCCAAGGTAGAAACATTATCCCTTCCTTATTTTCTTTAGTACGTATAACTGCGTATTCGGTTGAAATTTCAAGTAGTGAACATTTGATTGAAATGTGAATAGACCTAGAAATATTATTAACTGGTGTTGCCAATATGTTTCCAACTAAACTTACTTTACGCATAATTAATTATAATGTGTGTGTTAATCTAAAATATTTCATTAAACATTGCAAATATTTAGTTATACAGAATTAATATCGCACTCACCTGTGACTTTAAGTAGGTAATACTAAACTATTTCATTTAACATCAACCACGAAGGCTATAAATATATCAGTCTAAATAATGTTATACAAATCATATTGTTGTTTATTATAAGGTTATACAATGAAAATGTTGAGAAATAAATAGGGTTATCTTTTATAATTTTAGGCATTGTGCTTGATGGTAAATTAAGTACTAAATAGTTGGACTGGTTTATTTTAAACACTTTGAATTTCAAAGTGTCCGTTATAGCTTCCACTGAAAGAACTTTTAAGTACTAAGTTAGTGGTTTAAAATGCATTAGTCCAGTATGCTACAGGTTTAACCTGTAGGTTCGAGCCGAGTTACTGGCGTTCAGTTTACTTGTATTCTCTGCTCATCCATCTTCAATAGACTAACTGGACGGTGTTAATAAGACGTTAAACACAACAAGTAAATAAATAAGAAATATGAAATTGTTTACTTTCTTGAATTTAAACACCTTTTCAAGAAGCCTTTATTATGAAGTACGTCTTAATATATTGTCGTTTTCAATTTCCATGTTTGGAGAAGTACAAAATGTAAACCACATATATTTCATTTGTCAGATGTTTAACAAATAGACATACTACAATATATAGTTTTATTATGAAATAAGTAGCATTTACTAATTTAGAGTTCAAAAGTGACAACGTGTTAAATAACAAATCCTTGTAAGTTTAAAGCAACTTGAACTTTTAACTGAAATATATTCTTGCATATTTTAATTTAAAATATATGTTTTGAAAATGTAGCCTACTATTATTAATTTTTGACATATTATATGACTATACATGTAGTACAATGATAATTACTAAATAAGTTTTCATATAATGTTGGTTTTCAATAATTAACTACTTTTACATTATTGGTGAAACCAGACAGAGATAAAAGTAGATCTGAGTAAACGTAAAGGTATGATTTTACCTCTTCAAGATTAATGACACCGAAAATCACTAAATTGCTTTAAAAAAATATTGTATTTTTGATTAATGAAATGTTAGAAGATAGTAAAAATTATGAAACATATTTTGAAATGACAGTAAACAATTTAAAATTAGAGGTTAGATAGTTGTTTGTTGTACAAAGTAAGCTTAAGCATTATTAGGCTACAAATGTCTATTAAATATTATTAAGAAATAAGTGAATTTTATTCGAATTCATATCTGTATATTATTTGCACTGATTTACTGATAAATTATGAGTCGTTAGGTTGGGATCAGTAATATCTACTAAAAGTTTTAATCGAAAATGGATGTACATTGCAAAGTTTCGTAAAAGAACAAACTATTTTGAATACGAGAAGAAACTGAGAAAGCACAACTCCAAGAAGAAAGGGAGAAATAAACAAATGGAGGGTGTTATCTACGGTGTTAGGGAGTTTTGAATTATTACAAAAAGTTTCTTTACAACTTTACTAATTTTTTAAATTTGGTACGAATTGACGTAAATATCTGCTATTACGAAATATCATTCTAACTATAAAATAATGTCCGAACCGGTAAACACAATATTTATTAGATATAACTTAACTATAGCCTAACTATAATTCACCGAAACATTTTTTGTTATAACTTTATTTTTTGAAACCCCATTTTAATTGTTTCAACGAAATAAAAATACCAGGCTTCAGTTATAATTCTACATAAATATTTAGAGACTACCAAACCTTCAACGTAACAGTAAATGGGATATTCGATAAATTGAAATATCGCAGGAAATTGGGTTACAACGTAAAAACTGAAACAAGTTCATCAAATAAATACTCCGAGTTGGTTTAGAAAGTTTATAGAAGGGACAAATGCACTAACAAGTAGGCCTACTTACCATAGTTGTCGCCACCGCCGCCATCTTGCGGTAGGCAAATCCGCTTACTGACGGTCCAAACACTGGTACATTTTTAGTGAGCACTTTTCAATCACACTTTGTTTTACAATACTTAGCGTAAAGATACAAATTTGAAACTTAACACAGTTAAACTATATTAGGTGTGGATGCTAATGGTGTAATTGAAAGTATTAATTTTAACTTCAATACAGTTGTAATACCTAAATTAAGTTGATAGTTTGCTGTGATTTTTAAATCGTGACATGCAAAAGTTAGATAGTGGGGAAATTGCGTATTTTTAGGGCAGGTGAATTACCAAAGCGTATAAAAGTTTTCTAAATAGTAAAATCGTATGAAAATATATATTTTTTTAATTTGGCTTTTGTAGTTTGGTTATACGGCAGGTTGATTGAGATAGCTTTATGCGGCTCGGCGACTACCACTAAATGCGCTAGGCTGCCGCTTCGAGTTTACAATGACGGTTTTGAAAGGCTTACTTTGGGTATATTTGTATATACAGCTAAATAAAACTTATTAGATTAGTTACCGACATGTATTTAATTTTTAAATAATTGTTTATTACTATATTGCAGAACTTATTTTAGATCCTTGAAAAATATATTATCTTTATACACATACTTTCAGCCTTAACATTCCGCCGCTTAAAATCTTAATAACTCCCACTATTAGTTTCTTTTAGTTTGGAAATGTAAATAAAAAGTAAACTAAGAGTAAGGTTGTAACTGTATTTATTTAACAAACAATATTTTATGTAGAGAACTTTGCTTTTATGATACCAAAATAGTAAATGCGTGTAAAGACATTTTACAAGCTGAATATGAAACAAGTGAAGCTAATATAAGCGTGTTAAAAACATAACTTAGCCTATCTAAGCTGACAGTCTCATTGACCTAAAAATGTTATGGTTTTGCAAAGGTGATTTCTTATTGGTCTAGGCGCGCGTTACTACAGTGACTCATCCGTAGCGGACGCCATCTTGTGGTAGGCAGTGCTATACGGGTGGCGACAGCTTTCGGCTCAAGTGACCCTTCTATTATTTTTCTGCGTTCGTCGGTTTGGTGATACACATGGCTCATTCAGTAAATTATGAGTAGACTAGGTAAATAGCCTCTCGAGGGCGACTGTTTCAGGCGGGTTAGTAAACAAACTTCTGGGGCAAAATGAATCATCAGGAATAGTTATCTGTAGGGTTGAACCCTAAAAACAAAAACATGCGCTTATAAATAAAACAATGAAATACAAATTAGGCCTACATTTCAAAACTTTTTGATTATACTGTAATGACAAAATTGTCATTAATTTTAAAAAACCGCACGGTAATGGCCGGGTAGATCACCAGAAATAGTTATCAGTAGGGTTGTAACCTAAAACCAAAAAAGACCTAAAAGTACCGGTATAAATATAACGATGAAAAAATGACGTTTCATAATTTTCTGATAATAATGACGACATTTTTTCATTTAAAACAAACCGCAAGCGGCCAGGTATCAGAAGGGTCACCAAACGTTTAAAGTTATTCTGAATAATTTATTATTATTTGAGTAAGATTTAATGCAAAGAAATTGGTAAATTCACACTTGGTGCGATATTGATTTTTCTTATTGTAATAAATATGAAATATTATATTTGAGAAAAAACTTTGAAATTATATTATACATTTCATAATTTGTGTCATCAATTTATTTATTAAAAGAGTAGGGCGGGGTCCGTTTCTTTTATTTAAATTTTTAAAGAGTAGGGAATATTATAATTCAACTTTTGAAAATCAGGATTTGATTCTAAATCTAAATTATAAACTGCAAAAATAAAGTAAATTTTACTTTTGTCTGTTGAATGTCCAAACCAAATATAAAATCAGATTGTCTTGAAGTGAAACCACTGAGCAAACTAGTTTATCTGGAGTTATTGTTCTTAAAAAGCTTTTATTGTTAAGTTCACCGAGTTTGTAGTCTAATGGAAATGGCCAAATGGCACTCTTCCACGCCGTTCGAAATAATTTTCACAATAAATTAAAACATTCTAAGAGATATATATATTACATATGCAGGGTGTCAATTAAGTCTGGGACAGGTTTAATATTTCGTATATAAGGAAAAAATACTAATTTATTAAGATGTCAAAATATTTATCCGCCATCTTGGATCCACCATTTTGAATGTAACTTTGTTTTTTTTTAATAGGAAGGTAATCATGTGATACACCATTTCGATGCAGAATTTCAAGAAAAAACCAACGGTGAAATTTGCACTCCATATTTTCAACCGATTAAACATGGCGGCCAAAAAACAACGAAATCGTGTTATCCAATTTTGCCCCATTTTGCTGTACTGTTTAAAAAATATATTAATTATTATTCTTTTTGGACTCAGAATTAAATAAGGTTTCAAACGATAAGCCACACAACGATATTTGGGAGTATTTAAGTATTTTTGAGTAACAGCCATTTTGATTCTTTCAAAATCGATTTTAGGTGGTTCAACCAAATATCGTTGTGTGGCATATCGTTTGAAAGCTTATTTAATTCTGAATCCAAAAAGAATAATAATTAATATTAAAACAAAAATAGTACAGCAAAATGGGGCAAAATCGTAAAACCCAATTTCGTTGTTTTTTGCCGCCATTTTTAATCGGTTAAAAATATGGATGTGCAAATTTCACCGTTGGTTTTTTCTTGAAATTCTACATCGAAATGATGTATTACATGACCACCTTCCTATTTAAAAAAAAAAAACAAAAAACAAAGCTACATTCAAAATGGAAGATCCAAGATAGCGGATAAATTTTTTGATATCTTAATAAAATAGTATTTTTACATAGAGTAGGTCCTCAATCACATCTACCTTCAAGTTTTCCTTATATAAGAAATACTAAGCCGCACCCAAACTTTTTTGTCACATTGTATATAGTAGTACAGCAGTTCAATGTTAATTGTATTGTTTAGTGAAAATTCCTTCTATAAGTTGAGTACAGTTTTTTGTTACTTACTGTAATGTCTTTAATTTATGTCAGTTAGACTAGTGGCAGCAGAGTAAATCTAACTTCAGTTGCTGGGCTCGAACCTAGTCACCTGAGATTGAAGCGCCAACTGTAGCAAACTGGACAAACATGTTTAACCACTGTGTCACTCTGCTCCCCATCCTTCCACAAAACTGCCTGAGGAGGATTTTTTGTTGAAATCTTTGTTCTGATATAAATTTAGTTTATAGTTTATCAATTTCCAGCTTTATAATATTTAACGTTTAAGTTAAGCAGCAAGTTAAAGTGTGAACATTATCACTAAAGTTAGTAGCAAAGTAATAAAGGAATTTATCTATACTAATATTATAAAGAGGTAAAGTTTGTTTGTTTGTTTGTATGTAGGGGGTAGGCCTAATCTCTGGCACTACTAAACCGATTGAAAAATAGTTTTACTAATAAAAAGCTACACTATCCCTGAGTAACATAGGCTATGATTCATTTCGATAAAAACCTTTTTTTATTTAAATATTTATAAATTTAATCGGAAAAATTCTTAGGTTAGGACTAGAATGATAAACCAACACATGTATTTACATTTATTACCATAGCAACCAATTGAATAAAATAACAGATAATATATTTGCTCCAATATTTCCATTAACAGCTGATTTCAAAATTTGAAGCAATTATTTTTGTATTTCTAGCTTTTAGGTTAGGATTTTAAAGAGTAGACTTGAGCCTTGCTGGTTCTTTTAACCTTTATTATAACTGCTTTAAAATATAAGAAATAATTTAAATTGAACATTTAACATTATTTACCGTCTTAGTTTTGAGGTTATTATTAATCCTACACCTTTATTATAAATAAAACATAACATATGTTTTTAGAAGGTTAAGTTGGGGGTTGGCGTGCGGAGCACGCAGGGGTCTCCCCTAGTAGAAATAATAAAATTAAATATTCATCTTCCGTCCAGTAGAACACCAGAAGTAACGGAGTAAATGATAACCCTGTTTGAGTATTTTAAGAGCACGGAAACATAATTAATTATTTAATGACAAAAATGACACGTCAGAACTTTATGGACAGTATTTAATTGTACCATAAAATATTTTAATCATGTAGGCTTACTTCCGAACCTTTCAATAGCATATTCGTGTCTAATGTAGGACTTGTATTGTTTCATTACTTTTACGAAAAATGTTTGTATGGTAATAATAATTTTAAAAAACTGATAACAACACTCAATCGAAACTATCCAGGGCGGAAATGTTGTGTTTAGGCATTTGTCTCTATTTAGGTCGTCTGAATTTATGGCATAGGTTAGTTCATCCATAATCTAACCAAAGTTAACCTAAACTAACTTGATCTAACCAAACATAACATAAAAAACCAAAATAAATTAAGTTTGTATTAATAACTAATCAAACATTTGACTTCTAACCTATGAGGCGGTTTTGTAGGTGGAAAGTTAGCCTTCTGGGCTCTGAATTTTAAGAGTTTGAATCCGAATGAGGAGCGTCATGTTGTGTAGTAGGAATAAATAAGGTTAAGACAGTGGTGTATGCTGGTTTTGGAATAGAACCAATTTTATTGTAGGTATGAGTAAATATAACAAGCATTTTGATGATGAATAAATGGTATCAAAATAAGCATTAAAGGTTTCGGTATTTTTTAAATTATTTTTTAGTAAATCTTGTTATATATATTTTCATAATTTAACATTATTTGTATAAACAAACATGTGTTTTACATTTTCCTCTACTTCTGAATTTAAGACTTTGGTTAGTGTAACAAACAATATTCTAGCATAACCCTGGCTCTAGCTTAATCTAACCTAACATAGTGTACGATTTGATTAATAAAATAAAACCTAACGTAACATAGGTTCGTTTATATGTTATTACAAAATATTCTAACCTGACCTAACATAAACTAGGCCTAGGTTAGTCTAATCTAATGTAGTATGCTCTTTCTTAGTTTAACTGACTTTAATCAAAGTTGACCTAAGCAAACGTAACTTAACAGAAAATAGTTACAAATAGACATTAACGAATAGTATTCATTCGTATCTAATTAAGAATTCCACTACCAAGTATACAGCAAATATAACAGGAACCCAGCGGTACTGTATAAATGGATTGAATTCACAATAATCTTTTAGGATTTCGATCAGGCTTCAATTGCTTTATTGAAAATTGTTCTCTTTATATCTCCTCATAAAACGTCATTTATAAAAATGCATTATGCAAGGCATAATTTAAAGCGTCTTTTTGTGTCTCTTATAAAGTGTTTTGTGATCAATAAATTTACCAATGCCAGTTTTATGTAGTTAAAACCGAACACCTTCCCAGGAAGTCGCCTATTATGATACGCTGATCTTTGGGCTAAAATAAAGAATACTTAGATATGCATCGACAACCAAATAATTTTCCGTAACGTTTGCATCAGGGATGATGACATTTTTCAGTTTAAAATTAGGGCCCCGATTTTTTTCAGTAGCTTATTCGTAGCCTAGGATATAAGATATATTTTTTACTAATTAAGAAAATCCTTTTAGACAAATTTATTCAAATATATTTGTATGAACAATCTTACAGGAATCTCATTACATAATATAAGGTTGTCTTCTACAAGTTTAATATTGAAAAACTAACCAACCGAGCTATATTCGTTGAATTATTTCAGGAAATCCATATTATATAGGCAAGAATACGCCATAATAACTGGAGTTAATGAAAATAATTATAAAGTAACTAGAACAATTAGGCCTACGTTGTATTATACAAAATTTTGTACGAATCTTGAGCTGTTCTTGTAGATTTTGTCTGTAAGTGTATTAAATAACTGATTCAACTTTTACCTTGAGTTGGTAGGTTGGCATGTCAATACTCAAAGTTTCGACTATCCAGGTTCGAATACTGTTCTTGGCATTGGATTTATCCGAGCGATATACATACAGAAAAGAAGAGACTTTTACCAGTTTTTATAAATTGCATCAATTACTTTGTTCGTGGTTTCGAAAGTTTCCTTTCTCAACAGTTCGTCACACACAAATCGAGAACTTATTACTTCGATACAAGGAATTTATATTTTATTTCTATTTAGCTTGCGTGCCTTTCAGCAAGGATGGTTTCAAAGCAATTCTCGAGATTTGCAACAAATCAATTACAGTTGTTCATAAAGGATGTAACACTTAAACACTAGAAATTGAATTTAAAATATAAAAGTTATACTCTTACAGTAGCTACCATAGGAAATACACAGTGAAATAAATGAAGTCATTTTTATATGGAACTAAAATCATAGGCCTACATGATTTACAATTCGAGATTTATAGGTTTATCATTATACAATTTGTTGTTTTTGAGAAATAATTTAAATGTTTCCAAACTTTCAAATTACATTAAACAAAAGTTACTGCCTTCATTGATCTGATGGGTAAACAAATTGTAATGAAAATAAATACAGTTGTAATCTGTGCGTTTCTTTAGTAATAAATTGAATAAAATTGCATAAAAATACATGTAAGCAACTCCGTGCAATTTGTGTTTCTATTAAACCAGCTAAACGCCATTTTATACCTCGTCATTTTATTCCTTTGGTTAAAACCATTTTATAGAATCATTGGGAGTAAGAATGAAAACATTTATTTGAAAGTAAATTAACGAGAATAAAAAATACAATCCGTGTCTGGAGGTCGTTCATTTATGCCGGCGGGGAAAAGGGGTTACCCATTTTTTTATCTATGCAAATTCTGCGAATCTGATGGAACTATTTGATTCACCACATTGTCTATTTTGTCCGTATCGTATTATAACTGTACAACATTGGCAGAGTATATTGCAGCATATTCACAGGATTTATTTACAGAATTGCATTCAGGTGATTTTAGAAAACACTCCCAAGACTCTCATAAGGTTACCTTATATGTTTTAAATTTTATTGAAGTGATAACTTCTATTGGCCCGTTGGGCACTTTCGACTTCGCTATGTTTTCGAAATCTCGCGTCACGCCAGATTTCTCGCGAGATCTTGCATCACGCCAGATTTCCCGCGAGATCTCGCATCACGCCAGATTTCTCGCGAGATCTCGCGTCACGCTTTTGTTTAGACACAAGTCAGATCGTGGAGAGGGAATATTATTAATACATTATTTACATTTATTAGCATAGCAATCAAATTAACACATAAGAATTAGTTAATATAATATAACAGCTGATTTCGCCCATCATCTGTAATTCTTAAACAAAACCCAGCGTAGATTATATTTTGGGGTTATGTTTACAACTTCAACCATTAAAATTTCTTGTGATGTTAATTTTCTTATATATTAGTTATACAACTAATAACTATAAGTTATATGGGCTTCTTCTACACGTTATAAGATTTGCTTTGGGGTTATAAACTGTATATAAAACTAACCTTTGATCATCAATATATTCGTTTATACAAATTTAAAGAAGGATACCTACTGTTTAACTTCGCAAACATTCGTACATCTTTGTATAACATATTTGATTATTAATTTCTTTACTGTAATATTAACAACTTCTAAATCATTTGATCTATCAATATGAAATTAAAGGTAACTAAAAGATAATATTTTTACCTTTCTTTAAATATATAATAACGGATATAAATAAACAATTTGAACAAATAGGCATACAGTTTTATAATCCTTATAATTGTACACATTTACCGAGTTAAAAATCCCCGTAGTCATAGAAGTTATCACTTCCAACGTGTGGTCTTAAGCACACCCAGTTAATTTTTTTTTAAAGATTCATTCATTGTATTCCATGTTTTTCAGCTTTAATTTAAGTTTTTAGACTAGTTTTAAACTTAGATTTGAAAATTCAATTTAAAATTAGTTTCAAGATAGCAGGCGATAACCAAATACGGGTTTCATTAAACGTAGGCCTAAATCAATACAGAATGCTTTTCAAAAGTTTTATTTCTTGAAATCTGACTTTGTAGGTATGGTGAATGATTTATTGCTTTGTGATAGCCTTTCCACTATTAATATAGAAATATTTAAAATTAACATAATTTAATTTAAAAAGAACAAAATGATTTATTTTCATTAATTCAAACCAGTTTAAAGCATATGAGTACAAGCAAGTAATAAAATACAACTTGAATGTACATACGATTTTGAAAATGTTTGAAATTTTTGAACACACTTATTCACATATCGACAAATTAATTAAATAAATAATAAAATATCACAATTTTTCCCAAAAATATTTTTTTATTTACAAAAGCTTTTCGACGATTCAAATCGTTATTTTTAGTGACACTTTAACCTTTAACTAACTATCAAATTATAATTATTGATACAAAAATTGTATACTAGTGGCACTGTTAATGAAGACTTTTTCGTCAAAATTCATTAGAGAAATAGTCTTTTTTTGTGTGAGGATTTGTGATATTTCATTATATATTGAGTTAATTTGATATCCCTAGAAGCTAATCTGCAGGACCGGTTGGTTCTAGGTTTGTTCGGGAACTCTCTGTTCTTTAAATAAACCCAAAGACATAACTTTATTGGAGTAGAATGCGGTTAGCGGGGTGACCACAGAGATGTATACAGTTAAAAAACTATTCGAAAAACTGTCTAGGTTTCTCTACTGTTTGGTTAGACAAGAACGATCACCAAAAGCGATGTAATTTAAAATATTGTCAAGTTGCGTTAACATACATAATATTTTTAAATAGCTGCCTATAAAGTCATTATTATTCAAAAACGATATTTAGTACTCTATTAGACTTCATTACGTCTGTTTGACTAAAAGTTTTTCACAGAAGAATATTGATGTTAAAACTATTCTGATATTTTTACTGAACAATTTTACCGCATCAGTAGTACGTCTAACTCGCATTTGTGTTATGCGCAGTAAGTACTGCGCACAGTGACGTTTCATGCTAAACAACATACAATAAATCACGAAATTACTGACTACGTAACTGTTGGAAGGTGTTGATACAAGTGTTTGTCAGATTATTTACTGAGGTAATACGTTTTACCACTTCAGTTACTGTAGCAGTTATTTTGAAGTAGTTGTTAGTTAAAATACAATGTTAGGTCATGATACTAAGTATCCGTCTTCCTCCAAAGGACTTGTGTTGAGACCGAATCATTAGTTTTTGTGCAGACATTAAACATTCGTGTGGGAAATGCTACAGAATAAATAGAAGAAGCTATTAGACTATACTATACCTACTTATTTTAATTTTAAAACTTTTTAACCAGTTTCAAGCAGTGAAAATTTAATTGAAATCGAATCATTAGTTTCTACGCTTACATTTTACACTTTCATGCTTAATAATTAGTACATATTCCTAAATCAGAACCAAAAGAATATGTAACATTTTTGCAGTAGTTGTAATGCGCATTTTAAATTAACCAATACAGTTAAATTAAAGAATTTTATTAAATTTATAATGATATAGTCAAGCTATATGAATTGAAATATTAAAACAAATAGTAATTATTACTATAAAGTTTAATAATGCACCTTTTTCAGTATAAAACGTTTAGTATGTAAAACAAATCTGTAAGTAATAAGAACACAACTTATTAAAAAAAAAAACTTATCGTAGCGTCTAAATGCGGAATGAACTTATCCAAAAGTAATGTACTTTAAATCTGCAGATTTCGCAAATAAATATTCTTGGCAAGTATGCTTGAGAAATAAACTATAGATTTTTATCTGTCCGCAATATTCAAACTTGATTCCGTAATATAGGACAAACCAATAACTTGACATCGACAACTTTTTATAATTTACAATCCCATTATCAATACACGTGAATTTCGGCAGATATCCAGTTAGGTCTGGTACGAAAAGTATATTTATGGCTTAACTTTAAGTAGGCACACAAATAATTATAGATGTTATTAGGGGATAACTGTACTGCTATTCCACCTCGATAAATATAAAAATTGAACTTCATCTTAAAAAACAAACATAAAACAAGCCAATTTGACAAAAAAACAATCAACAATAACTTAACATCAGCATGTGTGAGAGAAAGAGAGAGACTAATGATGTTCTTTATCTAAAATCATCCACTCTTAGTTAATCGTAATCATGCAGCCTACTCAATAAAATACAACCTGACCAAAATCTTAGAAACACAAACTATTGCCATTGTTAGTTGTACTGTTTTCTGAAATGGTAGTTGTTCATGGCACGCATGCGCCCTATGCCAACTATACTATTATCGCTATACTAGTATAATAGACATCATACTAACCAATGGTAAACAGATTAATAAAGTATTCAAAAATAAGTATATATTTATTTAGTAGGCTACATAAATAATTAATATCAATATTTTTATTGACATTTTAATATAATTTTAATTAGTTTTCCATAAATTGTCCGTCTAAACTCATGGCGCAGGTATTAACAGGCAGGATAAAGTAAATAAAAAAATTAAAAAAAAAAAACACATTTTTAGAGGTACGAAGAAACTCACGACCAAATTGTAATAATTGTATTAACATTTATTCTTAGAGAAGAGTTCATAAATATTAAATAGCAAATAGACAAATTTTTGTGGCAGTGTTTTGGAATTTTTTTAAAAATTTGTGGGTGATGAGGATATTTGGAAGCAGAATAACGGTTTCCAAAGATGTATCACAATTGAAAGTTTTAAATAAGTTTCAACCTTCAGTAACCAGAGATTCGTAGAAAGACCATCTACACAGGATAGAACTACCCTGAGGAATAATTAAAGTGTCTTCTGGGAAAACATGAGGAAAGCTTAGTAGGCCTATAATTAAATCGAGGAAACATGGAGAAACAAAGTTCATAACAATGAGTGGGAGATTGAAATCAGAACAAAGCAGGCTTATATAAACACGGTTTCCCGAATTATTAATGGTATTATTAACTTTTATTATTTTTACAATGATTAAATTGTGATATTTTCTGCTAGTTATTTTATTCGTATCGCCTTCTTTTATATTTCTCTAGCTGTTGTATCAGGTTTCACCCGTATTAAAAACAAGGAACAGTTTTGAAGATGCCTTGGTATCATACTATTGTGAAAATAAAATGTATAATAATAAATACATAATATAAATTTATGCTTCCTGGTAGTTGTCTATGACACTAAAAAATATTAGCTTAGAATTAAAACCTGTTGAGTCGAATGTAAAAATATTAAGATATCAACTATATATATATATATTCTAAATTGTATATTAATATACTTACATATCTACAGTTGTTTTTGGTAAACATATACAATTTCTGATTGCCTGGGAGAGAAGTGTTTTTATTGTTTGTATACATTATTTTAGAAACACCTTGTACTATGCCTTCGTGTACTTTTTTGTAGCTTTTTAATTACCAACATTTCTTAAGCTTACTGTTTAAAACATCTTTAACAGTTTAACCAGGCATACAAAACACAAAAGATTTTTTGCAAATTTCTTAAGTATTCTAAATTGTTTAGCCTACATAAACCAACAACAAAAT
>JAGFPH010001172.1:137493-149752 GCA_018207615.1 Philaenus spumarius
CAAAATTGACTCCTACATGCTTCCACAATAAAGCAGATTTAGAATAATTTTTTGAACATCATTACTCCTGTAACCTTGTTACGCGTTTAACATTGCTCTCATGGGAGTTGAAATTCAAAATGGTTGCTGGGTATAATATATTCGTGATATAATTCAACGTTACTAACACAACACCTACACGTGTTTGCTTCGCTTTGTAACATACAGTTCTAGCAAGGGTGTATAGGTGGTTTCGGATGAAATTACTACAGGTTTTACAGTTTTTTTCGAAAATCCATAAAATACAGAGTGGATATTTAGTTCAATAATAAACAAATCAACTGTAAATGTAAAGTTAGTATTTAGCCTTAATAGGAGGAAGTGTATATTTTTAAATCTTACATTTTTAACACATCCATTATAATTTTTATTATTACATAATAATTAAGTGAGCAATGTTGTATTATTTTTGTAATCCAAACTGTTTGAGAGTTATTGAACTTTAAACATTTTAAAGGTCAACCTATTTAACTAGATGAACTGATCTAGTTGATAATAACGAGTACATTAGTTTTGACGAAATATTAAATGGATTTAACAAATTTAATTCATTTTTGTTTTTTTTTTGTATTTGGGCAAGAAAAATTACGTTTTGCAAACTTTCATCTTTGGGAAAATGCTTAAAAAAGGAATTCTTGCTGCTTATCTAAAACACGATTAGCATACAATCAAAATAATTTAATGTTTTTTCTCCACAGCTGTATTCGTTATCTATAGAAATAAACTAGGGGCTCTGCCATGGACGCTTTGCGTCCTAACCCCACGTCGGCCTTCGACCTCAGATGGCTGATTCGCTTCGCTAGCAGTTGGAAAATTCGCTAAAGAATCTCGTTAATCTTTGGCTCGTTTGTACATAGGTGACCGAGCATAAATCAGCTGTTTTATTTGACAGCAGACTCAAACTCATTAAACATTATCTTCATAAGATTAACATGGGAAATTTGAAGAACTGTGTGCCGGAGCTCCTTCTCGGGTGAATAGTGGCTAAACGGATGATTGGATCTTAAATCTGATGCAAATCGTTAGTTTGAAATTTAATTTTCTACAACTTTTGTATGTAACATTTTTTTTCTATCTCTTACCGCTTTCTTACTAAAAGCGCTCAAAGTGGAAAAATGAAAAAAATTAAAAAATCGAAAAATCTTTCCCGCCCAAAAGGTGCTTCGAAAATTAAAAAATGTTAAATTCTGGCAATTTTTCCAAAAGTTTCTCGTCGAGAGCTTTAATTCAAGTATGAGGTCGAGTGGAGTACTATTACGGGATTTGCCTCATAGTTTATGTCAGTGAATCAGTGAACCCGTGTGGATTTAAATGAACCCGTTGGGCGGAGGCTGCCTTCTGGGATGAATAGTGGCTAAATGGATGATTGGATCTTGAATCTGACGGAAAAGCGTTAGTTTGAAATTTAATTTTCTACAACTTTCGTATTTAACATTTTTTCTATCTCTTACCACTTTCCTACTAAACGCGCTCAAAGTGGAAAAATTCAAAAATTGAAAAAATCTTTCTTGCCCAAAAGGTGCTTCAAAATTTTAAAATGTTAAATTCTGGCAATTTTCCCAAAAGTTTCTCGTCGAGAGCTTCAATTCAAATATAAGGTTGAGGGGGTCCGATTACGGGAAGTGCCTCATAATTAATGTCAGTGAATCAGTGTTACCGTCTAGCTTTATATAAGTAGATCCATACACGGAACCAACATTTTTTACTCTTGTACATTTTTCTGAAGTTAGTGGTTTTTAACAATGAACATTTTAAACGACAACAATTTTGAACATGGTGGTTTTAAAAAATTGTCTCTTTCTAGTTCTGCCGTTTTGCTATAAAATTCATGCAAATTACATTTTAATCCATCGATCCGTTTTTGAGATAAACTTTGAAAATTGAAAGTACAGTAATACCAGTTTTATGTTAAACAAGAGACTTTCGGACATTTTAATAAATACCTTGTATATTGTCTTTTACCCAGAAACAGTACTTTAAAGAATTGGTTTAGATTTCTGAAAAACTATATATAAATTAATATCTTGGGTAACTTGAATTTCACAACAATATTCATCCGATATTCTGCAAGTATTTCAGTAGATGTTATTTTCTTGAAAGTAGGTTGCCTTAAAATATTGAAGTAATTATTTATTTAAATAGTCTAAATAAAACTGTCTACAAATTCCTTTTGAAACATTTTGTCCGGAACTAGACAACTTCCTGTTTCAATATCGCTTTACGTTATGTTAAAGGAGTTTGACAGCAGTAATAATAAATCTATTTCAGCAATATTACTCTGTGGATATCCTAACCTAAATTTCAAGGGGACTCAGCTAGCATAGTTACACTGTATAAGCGCGTTTGCTTTAAAAATAAATGAGTTTTTATTTAAACACAGTAAACCTAAAACGTATCTGTATTATAAAAACGAGATTTCTTAATCGCATTTTAAGTTTTGAATTGTTTAAGGTTATTAACTTGTTTTTATTCTAAAAGTATACAGAGTACCCGAAAGTGCCTTCTAAAACTTCAAGATGAGTAAGTCTCATACACATTGTAGTCCGGTCAATTTAGACATTCGGTGCTACATAAATTCCCACCAAGCTGAAAATCAGTAAGATTGTTTAAAATATGATTAAAAATAAAATTTGAAAGTTCCCCATATTTCCCCTGTATGGAAAAAATTTTATTCAAGGTCAAAGGTCAAAAAAATGAGTTTTTCGCGATTTTCAGCAAAACGGTAAGTTTTATCATAAAAATACTTCAGAGACAAATTGTAGATCATAAAATTATTTAAAAAAAATTTACCAATACATTTTTTCCTACGAGCCACCGTTTTTGAGATATAACGATTCAAAAAGTTGTAATCGCCATAATATGCACAAGTTTTCACGCCACCTATGAGGTATTGTACTTAGCGCGTTTTTTTGATGTGGTTTCCCCAGTAGGCCTATTCCACGGGTCTGTTGTGATCCTGTTTAATTTGAAACTATTGCAAAATAATGGATATTAGCAGAGATTTGAAAAGATAATAGCAATTTAAGTTAAAAAAAGTAGTGAAATTTAATCATCCGAGTCGTAACTTTCAAATTCTTCTTCTTGTTCTTCTTCTTGATGTTCTTGTTATTGTTCGTATTGTTCTTCTTCTTCTTGTTCTTCTTCATTTTCATCCTGAGTACATGTAAGCTGCGTTAATAGCGATGTATCGCATGTCGCCTTGTAGGAATCAAACGGATCCTCCACTGTTGGTGATTCAATATTAGAGCACGACCGGCCTTGACAATGTGTACATGCCAGAGAACAAAACAGTCGGACTTTTTTGCAACCACATTTAGCACTGCACCCCTTTTTACAGTTGCAAAAAATTGTGTTCAGCAGTTTTTCCGGCGTAGGTGGAAGTAAAGTTTGGACTGGTTCTAATGAATTGTTGACCAACTTCCAACCCCAGTCTGTAGGGTCTAGCTGATAACCAAGCCACACTTGAACTTGGTAATATACCCGAAAAAGATGTTGATGAGCAGCAACTGAGGTTGGAGGAAGACAAGCTAATTGTACTTGTTTTTTACTTTTAGTATTTTTAACGAAACATGCATATCTATACTTATCTAAGCAGGTAGTTGTTTTAGGAGCTCCGTACATAGAAAGAAGAAAGCGAATGCCGTTAGTGATAATTTCTTGTCGAGTTGAATTACTATTTTTTAAAACTTCAGCACATTGAACTAAATTTTGTTTTTCAAACATTTTGAAAACTGTAATTTTACCCCTTCTGTAAAATGCAGATGTTTTATCACAGCCAGTTATTGCGTGTAAAAATAGTAGGCCTACATGATTTTGACACTTTGCAAAAGTAGATAAACTTTTTGATGAATATATTTCCGATTGATGTTGAGCTTTTCCTGGTTTTAAGAAGAAAATAGTTTTTTCAGTTGGAGTTCGAGCAGTGAGTAATACGAGTAAGTCTACATCTTCACTCATGCATATTATGACGATTACAACTTTTACAACTTTTTGAATCGTTATATCTCAAAAACGGTGGCTCGTAGGAAAAAAGTATTGATACATTGATACATTTTGTAGATAATTTTTTGATCTACAATTATTCTCTGAAGTATTTTTATGATAAAACTTACCGTTTTGCTGAAAATCGCGAAAACTCATTTTTTTGACCTTTGACTTTGAATAAAAATTTTTCCATGCAGGGGAAAGATGGGGAACTTTTAAATTTTATTTTTAATCATATTTTAAACAATCTTACTGATTTTCAGCTTGGTGGGAATTTATGTAGCTTTACTCTTATTTTTTGGTCTAAATTGACCGGACTATTGTTTCGGAACATTTTGTGTAACTTGTTATTTCGATCGGCCTGTTTGAAAAAAAATCTCTTTAAAAGTTGAAATTAAAAATTCTAAAAAAATGTACTCATTTTATTTTCTTGCATACTTATCCGATTTTGAGTTATTGAACTTGGAATATTTTAAACGGTCGGTGAAATAAATGAAGAATCAGGTTGATTATATTGAGACAGTAAGAACTTTATGTAACTAAAGGTTATAATAATTTCGAATCATTACAATAACAAATAAGATAACTGAAAACGACCGATATTTGTGTTATAGCTATAATGTTTGGTGTAGTTAAGATAAATAGTGGCACTACGCGAATAGTTAAAATAATATTTTTAGCTGGGAAAACTTCAAATTATTTCGTAGCAAATCACTGGCATTACACTGAAAAACTCCATTCATGAAATACACATAAACAATTGTCTAGGCTACTGCAATAAAACTATAGGTTATTTTTAAAATGTACAAATCGCTTCGCTTATCACATTAACGTCAAATTTATCGTAAAAATAAAAATAATCAAAGCCATTTATTATGTTTGCCTCACGAATGCCTACATCAAATTTATGAAGTATTGTTAAAGATATGAAATAAGAGTAAAAACACTATTTTTGTATTATACAGCTTTGATAAGTCCTGACAATATTTGACACATACATATGTTCTCACAATAAGCATGGTGAGAAACAAATTTAAAATAACAAACACATTTAATTAACAAAACAAAGTATGTATATAATTTATACTTTTCTCAACAGATTCTAGCTATTGATATTCCATAAACAAATTTTATGTTAGTTTATTCACCAAAAATGGTTAAACCTTATATTATTAATAAACTTAGACTAGTTTTAGTTCTAATAATTGTGATTATTTTAAAAATATTCGCTTATTTTTCTTGTTTTCCAATACGTCTTGACTAATCTTACGTCCAAATAAACAAATAATAAATGATTGTTCACCAAATCTTGCAGAAAATGTTTAATATTGTGTCAGTAAACATTTTTTATCAGTGATAAATAAAAACTCACTTTAAATATCTTATACTGACCTATTAGAAAATGTAAAAATTACAATGGCATTACTTTTAAATGTTTGGAAAGACCTGTTAATCCTACTTTGCACAAAATGTTATTAAACTTTTGTACTTGACTTTAGATATTTAAATTAAAGACATTTTAAATGAGATTTCAAAAATCTTTGTATCTCAAAGAGATCATGAAGAATACAGCAGTTTCCATAATATTACAGCTTACCATTTATTAATCTAAGCAGTAAGCAGTTAGACAATTAAAAGTAAACTCTACTAAAAATAGAAGAGCAGTTGATCGTGTTCTACAGCAAATTCATGTATATTTATCTGCAGTTGATCGTGTGTGTGTGAATAATCCGTCATTTTAAATTGATGTATCTTACGCCACTGGGAGCAGAAGAGCAAAAACTGCTCAAAGTTTTTTGAACGAAAAATAAACATCTGAACTTGTGTAAAAGGATTCGTCTTCCGAGAGTTGAAAATATTATGAGTATACTGCATATATTAATAGTAAAATATCTACTTCCTCATCCGCTAAAAGAAAGCGGAAATAATATTATATTCTTTAGTTTTTGTCCTTTCTATCTATTTTAGTACAATTCACCATCTAAGAATCTAATTAATGGGATAAATATGTTCATAATCATCTGCTTTCATTTCAAACAATTTGGAGACGGTTGTTGATTATAATTATTTTTAAGTTAAGAGAAAATTATGTTTATTAAATAGTAGATTTTCAATGTTTAAATAATTGATTATAAGCAACTAGAGGGGTCCACTCCGTGCTCGCTTCGCTCACCAAAACTCGAGGCGGAGCAAATGCAAACAGATAATTGTGGACTTTGATATTTTCACGGAAATAATATGGCAGTGATACTTGGATCTGGTATCCAGGGTCGGGGAAGAGGTGACCTGGATCTTGAATCCAGTAAAGCTAGAGCTTTGAATAGGTCAGAGGCACTTAAATCGGGGTAGAATGGTGGGGATTATAACTGACATGGATTCTAGAGCTGTTGTTAGAATAACATGATTTTTAAAATATATTATATAATAGGAAGATAAATAGTTCATATTATTATTTATACGTAAATATTTTTAGACAATTAAAAATAAGAAAATAAAATAAATATAAAATATTTAAAACAATTTAAGCTTTTACTAGATTTCATGAAAATAAATTGTTCGTTTTAAATATGTTTTGATTATTGCACAAAAACAGTTCTTACATAAATAAGTGTCTGTCAGTCTTAAAATAAAAACGATTTGTTTACATGAAGTCATTACAACTCTATTTTCATCCTACATTCAGCATAAATTATACATTTTCTTTGACTGCTTATTAAGTTTTATAATGGATTTATGAAATATTAAATTACACTATAATAATAATATTTTATTTGTAATGTCTGTTTTTATTGTGTTTCTAAACTGTATTGCACTTTAGTTAAGTCCTTAAGATTTATTAGAGTTTAAAAATACATTTTACCATTATATTTCATAGAGGAGTTCTATCAACCAACTTTAAACGATTGGATGGAAATCTGTAATTTTCCTTTTGATGCTCTAACTAGATGTGCCCGTGTCAGTGGACTAAAATAGGGTGAAGTGATGTAATTGTTGAAAGATACTAAAAGCCTAATATCTTTAATTGTATTGTATATTATACAGACATAATAAACATTATTTTAATTTCCAATTGAGCTGGAAGGCGGAAACAAATGACTTTGCACAAATGTGTGTGAATACGAGTAATCTAATATTGCAAGTATTGTGGCATTATTATTTCACTCATGCATTCATCTGAATTCATATTTAGTCTCCACCCTTTTTAGTTTATTTTTTGAGGTTATTGTTTACATTCCGATATTAAGATTTATTGTTGCTGTACTATTTAAATCAACATCAATATTTAAGATCTGTTTCTGAAAAACTTCTGTAGGATTGTTTCTTATTTTCACCCATTTAAAGTATATGCATGACAAAAGTAAAGTAATAAAAGACAATATTTTGTAAACCAATAACTTGTATCGATAATTTGTCTTTTGAGAAACGTGAGTATATTCATAATTTATTAAGTTTCATTTTACTCAAAATAGACAAATAGTTTTTCACTAGTTCTCTTCCATAATTTGACTATGAATTGCATGTTTATCCTATAAGGATAAAAGTTCTGCGCTTCGTTCCACCCCAACCATCTTTGAGGAAATTTAGATCTGACTATTTATGTCAACCCAGACATGTGTCAACTTAATGCCTGTACAGTCCTGATAAAGTAGATACTTTTAAATTTCTACTCTATCAGAAGAAAGCAAAATGGCATAGAGGCAAAAGGGGTTGTCCTGTCTACTACGCTTAGAACCACCACCTCAAAACGAATGTTTTAATAATAATAATAATAATAATAATTATTATTATAATGCAAATATGAAATATGTAAAAAGCTCACTACATTCGGAGGTTAATTATCTTTCAAATAAAAGTAATTTCAATAAATTTTGATAATTCATGACGAAAAAATCTGCTTTATTATCTATGCATGCATTTGCCCAAACTGATTTTGTGTTCCTACTCGAGTGTTTAGCCTGCACTCTGGTGGTTATCACAACAAGTTGTTGCTCGCGCAGGAATCCTAGACAAATAATTCGACCACGCAGCTGGACCACTGACGTGAGTTGAGCAAATTTCCAAAACTAAGTTTATATGCCTATGTTTTAGGGTTTCAACCAACAATTTGGGAAATAGGTCTACCCACGAAGGCGTTGAACAGCTGTCTGTGTGTACGCAATATATTAGTAGAATTTGTTTTCTCCTAGTGGCCTCGCGAGTTTGCACCACTTGGCTTCGAACCGGGTACTTTTATGGTATTTTACGTTTTGGTCGATTTTGGGGGAACCAAGCGAGCTAAAAGGTCGCGTAAAAAAACAAAATGTGCAGAATAACATCCTACGTTTATATTTTTAGAAAAAACTCTAAAAACATTTTTATTCTCGTAGTAAAAATCTCAAAAAATAGTTACTTCCGGTCAAAAACGTACTTCCGGTTGTTGGATTTTTTTGGCTAACGAACTCGTCCGAGCGAAATAGACAACCAATACGTGTACCAAATTTGGACCAAATCGGACTTAAAATGCGGCCGCTAGAGTGCGAACACATATATACATATATATATATATATATATATATATATATATATATATATATATAGCCTATATATGAATTTTAATGACACCTCAAAACGTGTTCTGGGGACCATGATCGGTGCTCATTTGCTACTCCCGACCTTGGGTCTCATCATAAGGGTCACTGCAATAGCTCATTTTTCCTATGGAAATTCGCTAATAATATAGCCGTTAATTTTGAATGTATGAGAGAAAACTGTGTTTAAAACACATACTCATATTACATTATTACGCATGCGCAAGTTCAGTACGTTTACAGTCAGGGTTACCCAATAGTTTCCTCTTTATGTAGCTGCCCTATATTTGCAAGAGGAGGAATGAAACGCACACAAACTTAATGATTGTAGTTTACAGCTCTGCGACTTCGAGAGCTGCGGTTAACTCAGACATATTTTTAACTATTGATTAAAGACGTCAAGCAGCAAAAGCAAATAGTTAAAAAAAACTAATACGTTTATTAACTCAAACGCGTTTCAAAGACAAAGTCGCCATCTTCAGTGATGCACGAGCTACAATAGTCAAATTATAACTAAGTTCGACTATAACTTGAGTTATAGTTTGACTATTGTAGATCGTGCATCACTGATGATGGCGACTTTGTCGTTGAAACGCGTTTGAGTTAATAAACGCATTAGTTGTGAGATTTTGTGTTCTAAGTTTATTATATCAAGTATATCTTCTCACAAGTCAATCTCAATATTTATTTATAATAGTTTAAATTTTAGACAAATATGCAGAGTAAATGGAAGACGAAAACTTTGAATACAATGTTCTATATGTTAGGGCAACTCTTACAGCGTTGTTGAAAATCTTCCAACATTTGGTGAAAAGGGGTTGTTTTATGCTGCTAACGTATTTAGTTATGGATCTTTGCAATTTTAGTCATTGCCTCATTTCGAAAGAGGGTTCTTTCATCATTCCCCCATAAATAAGCATAAGGCGGTGAAAGGTCGGGGAGTAGGTGTGGTATGGAAAGTTTGATCCTCGGGAAACGGCTAACACACCTTTACCCTGATGAGTCAAAACTCTACTCGTATTACAGAACTTATTAACAACACATATAATTACGACATTCAACAGCGCTGTTTGTGAAATTGTTCTTGAAACTCTGCAGCAGTTCGCATCAAACTAGGACCACAGTAATGTCATGTTCCGTGTGAGCGAACACATGTTCTACAATAAAAAGGTTTTCTGGAGTGGTAAGAACCATTTCACCGTTAACTAATTTCAACCAAGAAAGTAATAATAGGCAACGTGAACTGGCAACAATGTAATCAGCTGTTCTAGAAACCAACCACAGCTGCTTTAATTTTAATACTGGTTATTTCGGCTCATACCGTAGTTCTTTGGTCCAGATTGTTTTTGCTATTAAAATTATTTTATTATATAATTGCTAACAAAAATGTATAAGTTAGCATGTAAAATTAGGAAATATTTAGTTTTTCTCTTATATCGAGATAAACTTTGAAAACCAGTTTTCACAAATATTACGTTTATTTATTCAACTGTGATTCAGCTAAATTTTAGTGTATACGCCACAGTAACCAATTACGTTTTGAGGATGAGGAAATTGTCGCTGAAGCGAGTTTAAGAAAATTAAAGCAATATTTATGAGATTTTTGTTAAAACTGTATTTTATTAAAATGTGAAAGCTTTATGATCCGTGTATAAACATTGATATACGGAGCATGCAAATTGTGTTTCATATGCGTGACAAATAACACTAAAAGTATGAAACAAAGAGACGAAACAGCATGTTGTAACGTAAGCACGTTTTTAATACAATGCATCTTATTACTGCACTACAGGGGTTTTCATAATGCGAGACACATGTTCCCACACTGTTGATAAGGTGCGCAATATTTTTAGATTTTATCGAAGGAAGAGGTTTTTATGGTTTACATAATTTCAATTATTTCGAAAACACATTGCACCAATTTCTCAAAAACCAAAACGCGAATGAAGAACAAAATTATTTCATAACAAAGTATTTTTAACTTTTTTAAATTTAATTTATGGAGATCGTTGGTATTGTGTACAATTTTATTTCAATTGATGTCTCTAGATATACCGAAATTCGTGCCTTTTAAAGTGACTGTGTTTCTTGACTGTATAATTATAGCTTTGTAGTTCCTTTTCTAGTATCCTTCTGAATGTATACTTTATGATTGTTCGTGCAACGCCTTTATTTTTCGTCTGTTGGAGCAGAGTATAGTGGAGGAAAATAATTCGCCAGTAACTAGATTAGAACTGACGTAACTTTTGTTGAATGTTCCAAATGTAACAAACTGAACGGTCCTTTTACCTTCTCAGCCACTGCTTCTTCTCTGGGATCTGTAAGCGATACGACATTATACATCCATGAGGATGTCTCATGGAGAAACGTAAATAACCCTAGGTTTTGTTCTAGATAAATAGAAAGAAAAAATATTTCCTAAAGTTTTTAGTTTTCTCGACAGCCATGTTGTGTTTTAGAAAAAAATGGTTTAACTTTTTGTCGACGACCTGATTATATTGACTTGCAGAAAGAATAAAAGCACAATATTTTATTTTTACTAACAGATATAAGTGTTTGTGATGTATACGTTTTTTTGGTAAAATTAACGATTTTTAGATATTAAATGTTAAATTATATCTATATTGAAAGGAGTAAAGGAGAAATGTTGAATATTGAATATATATATATTTTTGTTAAATTAAAACGCGATAACCAGTATCTAGTCATTGTTTTGAGTTAAAATGAATAAAACCTCAGATATTTGCTTAGGTTTTGTTTTTAGGGTTTCATTTTTGTTTAAACCTTCAAAACAGTTATTATTGTCAATTAAAAATTTTAATTTTCAAAAATATATAACTAATTTTCATCTTTTATTTTCTCAATGACATCAAAGTTAAAAAAATTGCAATTCGAAATGTATGCAACCGTGTTTTTGGCCGCCATTTTAAAATAGTTGGAAATATGACCAAATAAAAAAAATGTTCCGGTTATAAAGTCTTTTTATTATTGGTATCCCAATCGACCTACATTACTGTTTGAAATTTACAGATATGGCTACTTTCTTTCAATGTTAAAAAAACTTGCGAAAAATTGCCCAAAATTTACATTGTTTGTAAGGATATGCAATTAGCAATTTAAAACTTATTTCCTAGTATAAGTATACAAGTCAACTATATGATTAATAAGTTATAAAGTACGTATCTGTGACTTCTAATTTTCTTTTCCTTACTCGTTTCGAGGCTTATGCCCCATCATCAGATCTTCCATGGAACATCGAGGTGAGTGGCCGCTGAATGCTTGCGTAATGTAGCCTACATGTTTTTAGTGTTGTTATTTTTATTTAATGTTTGACGACCTCAAATGAGTGACGAACCCTATACGCCAATTGGGTTTTATATTTCAATGTTGCAGTACAATGTAGCAATATAATGAAAAGTTTAAGAACAGATAACTATTCATATCCTGTCAACCACTGTTTGATTTATTTCCGCCCTCTTACCATAAATGTCCGCACATGCTTTGTGTTGATTATGTAATATATTTATGGGTTAAATTAATTTCTTCGTAATTGTGCATGTGTGCAGAGGCCTCTATTAGTCCGTTAGACATAAAGGCATGCACTCGACCAAGAATATATACATTTTGTAACAGTTTTCAGCAAAGAATGTAGACATATTGTATTTTTT
>JAGFPH010001172.1:163746-188796 GCA_018207615.1 Philaenus spumarius
ACACGACAATAGTAGACACTACTGACTACTATAACTGACACGACAATAGTAGACACTACTGACTACTACAACTAACACACCAATGATAGACACAACTGACTATTACAACTGACACACCAATGTTAGACACAACTGACTACTATAAATGACACGATAATGGTAGACACTACTGACTAGTACAACTGAGACAACAATGGTAGATACAACTGTCTACTATAGCTGACGCAACAAGTGTAGACACTACTGACTATTATAAATGACACGACAATGGTAGACACTACTGACTACTATAACTGTCACCACAATGGTAGACATTGCTACAACTGACAAATCAATTGCACAACTGACTACTATAACTGACACGATAATGATACACATTACTGGCTATTAAAACTGACACAAGAACCGTATACACGACTTAGTACTATTTATAAGGCCTGGTTCCGTTTAGTCTACTGATCGGCGAATTTAGGTTCTAGCTGTCGAGAAACTTACATGTAATTTATACAAAAGAATTTTACTTTAATTTGTTGCTGCCTAATAACTAAAGAAATGTGTATTTTGTTCTTTAATTTTATATATTTTGTTTTATGAAGTAAATAGTTATTTTTAATTGTTCTTTACATGTTACCAGATTCATGTTCCAATGTGGGTTTATTTTTCTCATTAAGTATGGTATGTTAGTCCAAAACTTTTATAGAAATAAACATGACTTGATTTGTTTTGATAAATAAACAATATCTTTTTTGATGATACTAATATGATTATATCATAAAAAGAATGTGGCTTTTAATGCGCATGCATTTAGAAGAGTATAGTTAAACTGTCTCACTTCTAAATAGAAGTTGATCCATGTAACTTCCCCTGGCGACACTTCAGCAAGTCTCTTAACGTCACTTGAACTAAGGTACAAGGTGGTCACTCAATCTAATATAAGACATGTATATTTTGTAAGTAGGACTTTTAGAGTTTACATACTGATTTATCAACCAAAGGTGTTATTCAACATTATAATGAAGAATGACTGATCATTTATTTAATTGTAGACAGCAGTATCTCTAAAAGTTATCAATGACAGAAGGGATTTGGTTCAGTTCTATAAAGCAAAATAAATATCATAGCAGCAATTTGAACCTTGACACGTCCATGACTATCTTCACATTATATACCAGCTTCTGTTTTGGAATGTATTCAAGCTTCCTTTTGTAATGTTTTCTGTCGCTTGGGTTTCCCACAGTGTGCTCGTAAATTGACCATTCATTTAGGTTTAGTCCATAACTTTCTATAAAAATTGGCGTAAACTAACTACACATGTATTAGGAACCATCAGCAAACAACATTTTGCACATCCGTTGCACAAGTTGCATTCTTCCAAAACGAAAGTCAGGTCGAGAATAAGTGGAAATTTTAAAACGTAGCCTATACAAAGTGGAATATGAATTGGTACACACATTTTTTTAAACCTAATTGTATATACATTTTCTTATGACTCTCTTATTGCATGTAAATTTTTCATGATTTAAAATGTAATTAGCAAGATGATAGAGTCGAAGATACGTTACCCCTACGATTGTTTTGAACACCCGACGTAAACAGAGGGGAGTTATAAGTAATGTGTATTTATCTGTCTGTGGCATAGTAGCTCACAAACGGATGCACTGGTTATGATTTAGTTTTTTTGTTTGAAAGGTGACTTGATCAAGAGTGTTCTTAACTATGATTCAAGAAAATCTGTTCAGTAGTTTGAAGATCATCTCCTCTTTTCTAGTTGATGTAAAAAAAGTTAATTCATGACTATTATATAAAATATTTACTAATAATAAACAAAAATTTCATTTTTAAGATTGTCAAGATTTTCTACTTAAATCATGTCAAATATTGTTATTTGTTTGTGACAATCAGTTAGATGTACATATGTGATGCAAACTACTCCAGTATCCTTATGAAGAAATGGTTAAAATACATCCAGGACAATAGTCCTTCACAGACAATACTATTTTCCTTTAAATTTAAGTACATTTTGGGTTATATAATCTCGGATTAGCTAGTGAATCAACTTCACATATTATACTTGCTAACCAGATTATATAATTCAGGGGCCGATTTTAATGTTGTGTTTTATGCAATTTGACATAATCCATTTATAAATTGATTTGTAATATACGTATATATTTAAAAAATGTGACAATTTTGGTTAAATTAATTTAAAATAAATTCATTGATTATTAATATGATTGTAATAAATTAATAAAATTCATAAATCGAATTCAATAAATTTTAGATAAAACACAAGTACAAGAGTGAAGTTTACAAAGAGGTTAAAACACTTGAATATGCTGCAGCGACTAAATTGCAAATTATGTCTCTAAACTAATACGCTATTAAATTAAATAAGTCAGAGATAAAAATTTCTATATTTAGTTCAACATTTTACTTAATGATAAAATATACATTATTCCCTGTTTAAAATCATGTATACATGGAAAATTTCGTGATTAAACAGTAATTTATATTATATATATATGATTTAGCATTGTTTATTTGTACATTTGATATCTTTCGTATATAAAAATATAATACATGTAATTTCAAGAGTTTGTTTCAACTCTTATTTTCTTGACAGAGACGTAAATAGCAAATATAATAATGTACTATACAGAATGTTCCAAAAGATGGGACCCCGTCCGTAACTTTTAGACAACGGAAAGTAAAAAGATGAAAATTTGGGAATGTCTTTGGATGATTAGTAATTACTTTTACAAACGTTCAAGACCACCCTCTTCCCCCGGATTGGTCCTGTGGGGGGGGCATCTAAAATGTCTTAAATGTATACATAGGCCTGTGATTCGTATTTTTTTTGTAATTAGTTCACAAACATTTTGATTCTAAGCAAAGTAGGGTACGAGAAATCTATCCAAAATGGCGGCTGAAAACTTCTTTTCCAAAAGTAAGTACTCCTGCAAATTTTTAACATTTTAAAATAGAAAGTGATCTTGTCTTTAAAGATGTAGAAAAGGAACTTTGAAATGTCTTTCGATTAATACTACCCACTTTCACAAGCTTTCAACAAAAACCCCCTCCTTCCAAGGAGGAAAATAAATTGTTTATTTAGTTGGAACATTCATTATGTTAATAACATTTCACAAATATTCTTCCCTCTTAATTGACACATATACTGTCGATAAGAGAAACAAGTAGGCTCTTGATAGTTGGTTTTTGAACCTGAAAATGTATGAATGTGAAAATAAAATATCATCGAAAGAAAGTAAAAAGGAAAATTAAGCCTCGGGTAATGACGAGGAAAGAACACATCCAATCAATGGGAAAACAACTTGATATCGGTTGCTTTACAAAACATGTTCGCCTAGTGTTTGAGATAAAAATAAAAAGGATTGAAAGTGAGTTTTAATTAAAAACATTAGGTCTAGAGATATAATACTTGTTAGTACTAAATAAACAAAAATGTACATTATTTTAATTTCGTCTACATTTTTATTAAATTTAAGACAAACATTTATTTTTTACGAACATAATTAATCATGCCAAGTAATATTTGTTACCAAACATTTTGTTTGTTTTAATAATAATTTTTATGATTTTATTATGTATATCAATCTTGTTAACAAATACGCGCATTGTATAAAGTCCTTGTGAAATATTCTTTAAAACTATTCTAATTTTGATGGCAATACAGAATTATAAATTTAAATGATTATGTTTTCGAAATGGTCAGATGTCCAAGCGAAATAAGCCTCCGTTAGACGACCAAGATGAAGTGTACGACTAAGAAAAGTTCCGAGAAATTTTTGTTTGGAAATTTGTATTGACAATATTTTAATGATAATGTTTACGACAGTATTAAAAAGCTTCTGACTGATCAATTATTAACCTCGGGAAAATTTGATGTATGGATTACGATCTCTAATTACCAGCAAGTTGCAGAAAGAACAGAAGCTCAGCAACAAAAAGAGTAAAGCATTGCTGATCACATAATTGCTCGCCCTCACTAGCCGATGGCGCCCCATATATTTATATATACTAAGTTAGGTAAACAATTTCTTTAAAATCAATAGATACAGGCAAGAGAAGATGCAGGAGGTTGTGGAGCATTTAAAACACACTATATTTGTAGGTGAAATTTTGAATGAATTTTAAAAGATCAGTATTTAATGTAGAATAAGAAAATAAAAATAAAATTTCAGGTTTTCTATGCACGTTTATCATAGATAAGCCATCGAGGTGATTTTCATCGTACTTTCCAACCAGGATTGCTTCACCCTATACATCCGGTAAAGCAATCAAAATCCTGGTACTACCTGGGAAGAAGTTATCCGTTTCTTGTAGCCCTTCCACAACTGTTACTTCTTTTGTTGAGTTTAACTTATTTTTACACTATAGTTAAATTACAAAATAAGTCAAAGGTTCAAAACGCTATTCCAGAGAAGAGTCATAAATTCCGAAGGACTTCCTGATGGGTGACTGTATTAATGTTGCTGCTTCGCAGCTGTTCAAGGCGTTTAATGTGCTCCGAAGACTTGGCCACGTTGGAAGCTGTAACTATAGCTACAATACAAAACCATAAACGCATTCGCTACTGATGCTATAACGTATTCAAACTAATTTAATGCGTATTCAGTTATAATTTAGTTGTAGCTCATTTGTCACTGAAGATAACGATTTTGTCGTTGAAACGCGTTTGACGAATAAACGTATTTTTTGTGAGAATTGTGTTCATTTTTATTTTTATTTATAGGAATAATATTTCTCACGAGTCAAGCTCGATTATATTTATATTCAAACTATGGTTGTAATAAATGTATAACGTTTGGCGAAGATGTCCGAAGTTGGGTTTCCATAAAAAAGCATATAACCGGTTATTGCGTTGTTATTTATACAGAGTGTCCCCGAACTCTCTGGACTCCTTTTGTGGATATGTTCCTGGGATCCAGACAAACATATTTCACAATATAAACATAGGTCTATGTGCTTATTTTTTTCGTCTGTATGTGTTTTTTACAAAATACTTAATATTTTTGGAAGTAGAAAAGATATTGAGCTCAAACTTCATATACCTATTTGTTGCGTAACTCTTTATCTCTGTGCGAAAAATTAGAACATCATTTTAAATATTTTAAAAATGGCGGCCGTTTATAATTTTTAATGCAAATATCTCAAAAACAGCTAACATTACAGAAAAATTACAAGAGACAAAAAAGTTTACTTTTTCAATGGCAAACACAATGGTTTTTTATATTTTGTATAATTTGATTAAATTCTCAAGGGAAGGCTGGTGTTAGAATGCCTTAGTTCACAATTCTAACTCAACATTTTCCGATTTATTTATAATCCTCTGTTTGGAATGTTGGTTATTATGACAGCTATGGTTGACATTTACACCAGTGGGTCAAATGTCCAATATTCCCACCGCCTTACTGTGTTGACCATCTCTGACATGGTAAAGTTGGGTAGTAGGAAGCGGCCAGGTATCGTCGAATAGGGGCTGTCCGTTTCTCGCGATTTTTATCTGTCAAAATGTCTGTTTTCTCTGTTTTCTAACCTTGTCTGTCAAAATGACGGATATTATTAACTTTACGGAACTCTAGGCGAGTTCACAAAAAATTATAGTTCACAACTTTTATAATCTAATGATATAGTGTGTATAGAGGAATACATTTTGTCTAGAAAGACAGTTGGTTGCGAATTATGATAGTTCAACAAGTCACTTGCAGTTAAGGCTAAAATTAATTAATCTTTGATTGTAACAAACCGCTGGAATAATATCTTTATTACAGTAGACAAAGAAATAAAAAAAAATAGCAATTTAAATTTTCTCTTTAATCTTTTATGAGAAACACTCACAGCATATGTTCTGGTATTATGGTTTTCGTTTACGTTTGTATTACAAAAGGTTATCCTTACCTTACCCACGTTTTATGTGGATAATCTTTGTACGATTATATTCTGCAAAATAAGACGCATTAACGCTTCATTAAAAAGGCGAGCTAAACCTCTAGGCTAAAGGTCTACATCGATCTCTGGAGACTGTAAGATCTAACTCTATTATACAGTGAATTATTGGCATACAGATAGTTTGCATAGTGTTATTTATAAAGGATATCAACCTTTGTTAGGACAATAAGCTACCAAGCTTTGTAATTTAAATTGTAGGTGCTATGAATGATAAGTTTCTACATGTTAGTGTTAACATATTGCGCATTATAAATTCAATAAAACAAATTAAAATCCTAGAAGAAATATATATTGATGATAAATACTATGGTCTTTTGGAATTATTGATGTGTTTTGCGAGCAGCTTATCAATCATAGGGCTTTGTATCCATTTCTTGTGGCGATATGTTTAATTGTGTTAAGTTCATAGTTACTGGACTTTGGCAGCAACTTCAAACCTATTAAGATTTGCAGTAAAGGCAAATTTTTTGAACGCCGTAGAAGAATTTGAAATCTACAAGGCTTTTAAAATATTAAACGCAAATATTAAACGATTATTGAATTACAAACTTGATTTTGATTCGAACACCCTGTATAACAATTCCGAATGCCCGCGGTGTAGAATATTAAAGTTTTTTGTGTGGTGATTGATAACGGACAACCAGTCGAGATCCGAGTGCAGTAAGAGGCGCATCTACATACTGTACGTTTTTTAAATGTGTTTTGATGACGTCGATGCAGAGAGGAATTTTCTGAGGATGAAATAAATATCTCGAAAAGCGTCAAAGTTCTACAAAAGAGGTTCACTGTCGGAAAATAAAAGGTATTATACTTCATTATAATATAAAAACGACTTAAACAAATTCAGTGACATTACTTTAAACAATTGAAATTTAAAAATAATCAACGCGACGTAATACTGTTGAGTAATACTTTTATAGAAACATCGGGTAGGGAAAAAATCTTCCTAGGTGCCATCTTGGAATCGATGCGATCACAGAAATGCAATAAAACTCTTTAGCGTATCCTTTGACAGAACCGTAGTGAAGTAAAAAAATGCAAGCATGGTCTCCCAGTACAATCATTTCAAGAACTGTAAATAGTTTACATTCCTTTGTCAGCAATATGCATTTTTGAAATTGTGTTTACACGTTTAATAAAATGTTTATATCTCTGTGTTCGATTGATATAAACATTTATTTACTCTTAAGATTTATCTCTATTATTACACAATTCCTGACATTCACGCAAAACTCTAACCCATACGTCAGAATTTAGGCCATCGCTATACCTACTACCTCAATCAATAGTAATTTCTGTGAAAATATCATTGGGATAAGCCGCTGAGTGAAGCAAGCGTGGGTGGAATCCTCAAGTTAGTCTATAAAAACTAACTTTACTTGTTTTGATTGTTGTAGGTAAGGCGCCCCAGTTTAACTTCTACATAGAATTCAAAGCGTTTTACCAGAAAGTTGAACAATGTATTTTATTTGACAAGTTTTAGATAGATTTTTAAGAAAGAAGATGTTCATATTGGCTTTTTTCCAATGACGCGTCTTAAGAAAAACACTAATCTTCGATTTATTTTTACGGTCCCTAGGAATCAAATACAAATAAAATAAAACATAACATAACAAAACATTAACAGAAATAACAGTATTATAGTATGGTAGCCAAACAGTTTTTTCTTTGAACCCTGTTTTTAACTATTAACCTTTTTTATTGTTAGTATTTCAAGTTAAGGGTATGAAGATTTATAAAATTGCAGGTACCCATGCAGTACCTTTGGGCAACACTCAGAATTCAAGACGGCGGCCATCCCTACATTAAATATTTAGGTTTTATGAAAATTTGTACTTATTTTGCCATGAGTTCCTTACATATTTGTAGCTAATTTTAGTTGAAATTTCCTGAAAATATCTGAAAGTAGTTGTTTTAATTGAAATGGTGAAGGCGCCCATTTTGATTGCAGTTTTACTAAATTTATATCAAGAAAAAAAATTTGTTTGTTAATTTTTTATTTTATATTGAGCACACATTATTTAATTATTTTTAAAACGTACATTTTCACAAGTAGTAGATTAACAAATTGTAAAATTAGTAAGTTCACATAAAATGTACTTTTACAAGTAAAGTTCAATAGTTCAGTTAGATTTTCAAGTATTTCATTGAATGAAAACACATGTCTGTTAATTGAAATATAAATCAATTCTGTTTGCTCATCGTCCTCATCTTCTTCTTGCATTTGGCTATTTCTATTTAAATAGCCATTATGTGAACGAACACAAAACATTATGCAGGTCTAGACTGTGTTCACGCAACCATATATTTCTGAATGACATGGTATTTCACTATCACATGAGCACTTAACTTCAAGATCTTTCTTGAAGCTAGTGTAATATTATCTTGCACACCAAGAAGTACTTCAGAAACAGGCAGGAGGTGTAACCAAAGAATTTTCTTCATGAAGATAGTTTGAAGGTGTGCTTGTTTTTCATGCTGCAGAAAAGCTTCATTAGTCGGTTGATGTCTTGGAGGTTGTAAATAGCTATTTCTTTCAATTTTAGTAGACCAGGCTCTAACTTGTGCTTCTGAAACTGCTAAACATTTTCAGTAGCACATATTAATGAAAATTGATGTTTGTTTGTTCACAACTTCAACGTTTGCGGTTTTATCTCCCACCAATGAAAAGGAATGAACCAGTTTTAATAACTTTACTTTTTTACCTTTCCTTATACCAAAAAGGCAAGCTGTCGTATCATATCCACTCAAAGCATGACCTGCCAAGATATCTTGTATAATGTCAGTGTGCTTTCGGACGGAGGTTTTAATGTCGATTGATGAACTTCCCTTGATAGGCGATTACATGTAGCCTACATTGTGATAGAGAAGCAACAAACAAAGATCAGTGCCATCAGGATCCACAGCCACTTGCCTGCCACCTTCTTCTGTTCCTAGTATACTTGATTGGGTTGAGCAATTATAACATCTGCCCCTTCATGCAAAGTTGCTAAATTTTGCCGATTTTAAACACTTAAACCAATATCATTTGGGATTTAATACTGCCCTGTAACCACTAACTTGTTAATTCTATTGTAATTTTCTACAATTTCTTTATTTTGTACAAGGTAACTGGAGATACGACCTATCTATTGTTTCTTGTTTTCTGTGACTGTAAGTGTAACTTTTTGTAATGGAGGTGAGAATAGAAGTGACAGCTGGTGTCTGCTACTCCTGCTTCTCTCTTTGTCTTGCAATATCTTTGGCTGTGTTCAATATGATTCCTGTAGCCATGTTTCCTAAAAGAAGAACAGGAGGATTGTTTTGGGTTTAAGGAAGTTAATAGTTGCATCAGAGTCTGGCTGGTTTCTTTACAAACATCCTCTGTTGTGAGGTGTGTATTAAAGTCATCCTTAGCAATTCCTATATCCTTGATTTCTTTCTTTATACGCTTGGAAAGTACATCAACATGTAACGGGAAGTTACAAGTCCGGGACCATGAATACGTTACTAGGCCCGGCCCACACAGGCACTTTGAAGTGTAAACTCAAATGTATAAATATTGCATTCAACCCAGTAAATGCCACTTACGTTAAATAACCACACACTCAGGAATAACCATCTTTGACAAGCACTATAACTAGTTTCTAAATTACTACTAATACTATGATCTAGCACAATTTACACACTCCCCATGGCGTCGGCCTAACCAAACATTTGGGTTAACACGTAACGCCTATCCTACTCGCGAGACACAATCTGTCACTTGGCCCCCGTTTGCGACGGTAGCCGTCACCGGCTTTCTACTAGCCCGTCATTTTATGTTTTCACAAGACGCACAAATTATAATTAATAATTCCGGGTTGCCGTATCGTTCTTGGTGCAGTGACAATGTAGAGAGAAGGGGGAGAGAGCGTTCAACTCTCGTTTACGGGCGTGGACGTCTCTGATTGGCCCGTGCCCCAAACACAGATCCCTAACCTGTAGATACATCGCGTTGGTCTGTGACTCGAAGTGACGCGCTGGGTAACTCTATACCCGTGCGCGTCACAGTCACCCCCCTAGCGAACAAAAACCCTTGCCGCCCCCGAATAACGCAGGTGCTGAGGTTGTGGGAAGGGGAGCCAAGGATTCAGAGGCCTGTGGTTGAACCAAGGATGTCAAGCCGACCTGGCACTGACTATTTCAGATAGATCACAACCAATCAAACCCGGCACCGTCCAATTTATACGGATGCTGTTGCCCGGAAATTTTGTAAGGTGGCAGTTCGACATGCTTCACGTATTATCACTTCCACACCATGCTTTGGTTCGTCCCAGGTCCTGTTAACTCCCTTAATATTATGGTGACTTATAGTCAAAAAATATTCGATGGGTGTAAGAGTAAAGGAGTGTGTAATGTTGATTAGAAATGGAAATGAATATAATAAAAAATATGCTAGTTCTCCTGGTAGTTGTTAGGTGAAAAAAGTTAATTAGCAAATAAAAATAAGGTTGTATGCAATACAGGTAGAATTGCTATTAATAACCCGACTAGTAGTGGTGGTAGCGGGTTATTTGCCTAAAACTATTCTGGTTTGTTATTTTACAAGTTTTATTTATTAATATCCCTTTACCCTTTATGTCGGTTTCTTTTTTTTTTTTGTGGGTAAAGGGATGTACATAGAAAGAACTAAAACTAGTGGGTTCTTAATTGAGATTGTTAGGAGGGTAGGGAGTAATTCAAGGGATACTTGGTTATTAATACTATGGAATTTGGGGATCTGTTGGGTATGATGCTGATTGTTGGAGATATTGGTTGAAGACGTTGAAATTGGTTGCGGTATGGTGCGGTCGTAAGTCGAAGATGAGGTAAGCTGGTGTGTTGGCATCGGTGAGCTGGGATGCTTTCGTTGACTTGAAGGCTCATAACATCGGAGGAACAGTGCAGTGTTGCTTGCGATGTACAAGATGAGTTGCTCACTATAACAATTAATTTATAGTTGACTTGGGTCTGCACGCCCGAATTGAAGTACCAAGCTTTCCATATAACTGGTTTTGAAGGTGGTTGACTCGCACAATGTACCGTCGATGCAGGCCTGTTGAAGTGTTGATGATCTGTGGTGGTTACGGTTGATGATGTGTCTTGTTGCTATTGTTATTCTGTGAAGTTAAGTTGTTGGTAGGTTGGTATTTGGTGATTGGTATATGAGGTATTAAACTATGGCTAATTGACTATTGTGGGAAAGAAGGACTAACTGGGAAAGGGTAACTAATGCTATAAATTTTCAAAACTGAAGGACCTGAATTATTGATTGTTGTACTAAACTAAGATTCTGTAACCAACCACTCTCACTAGAGTATGTTTTTCATTGTACGATTACAAGTTGTAAATGTTATCAATATTGGCAGGTGACTTATTTAAAGAGGTTTGGTTGCTGGTTAAGTATGAATGGTTGTGGATTAGGTGTGGGTGGTAAATTATATATCGCGGAAGCAGGGTGGAAGTGAAACGTAATATAAAAGTGGGGTGTCGTATGCTAAATATATTATTCATCCCAAATTTGGAATGAATTAATTTTGAAACGAACCATAAACCAAATATTTTTTTTGAAATGAGCAGTCTTGAGTGTGGAAACTCAAGACGTGCAACAAACAACTTCCCTGCCTGGTAAAATTCCAGGCACACATACAAATTCCAGACCTGTTAACAGAACATTGAAAAACAAAGGTACAACAAAGGATAATTTATTAGGTAAGAGGGAAAGGTGTAAAGTTTCGCTACAAAGCTTATGTATTAAGTTAATATCTTGTGATTGTAACGATACAAATATTGCGCGAACAATAATAAATATTTTCGACGTGTCGTCCTATGGGGTGGATTACTCACGACGAAAAGGAAAGCGCAGAGTAGACGTATAATACATAATAACATATAATGGGTTATGGGTTGGGAATACTTTAATTTAAATATATCATAATTAACTACATATATATATATATATATATATATATATATATCCCATGAAATATAGTTAATTCAAACATATAATAGACCAGAGTGGTAGATAGAGAAAGTAAATAGTTAAGTCGATATAAGAAGTTGAATGTCGGAGGTGGGTGGTTAAAGGTATAGGTAAAAAACAAAATGGCTGGGTGTTAGGATATATGGAAGTAGTGAAGTTTGGAAGTAATATTGAAGGAATTGGATGCATGCACTCATACAGCTGATTTGCCTACGGTCGTGTAATTCCATACTTTTTGCGTTTAGTAAACATATCTGAAAAAAGAAACGTCTCAATAATGCAATAACTTACACTTTGCGCATTAATAACTCCGCGAATGCGCGACCAATATAGCTATCTACCTCTATTCTGTTGGAATAATTTGTCTAAAAAACTTGTGCGTGCACATACATGTGAATTTTGATGTCACTTTGTGCGCGTGCAATATAAAAATTAACTCCCATTATTATTTTTTATCATAACGCGCCTAAATTAGTATAACTTTAAAAAGAAACAAAAATCTCTGCATTATTTTTAGTTACGGCTTACCGTATAAGAAATTCAAACTTCTAAGTTTTAAAACGTTGAATATTATCTTTTTTCATCACTCCGTACCGAAAGTAGCTACTTTCGATGTCAGCTGGTAGCAACGAAAACGATCGTTTCCCAAGCTCTAATTTAGAGCAAGGGAAAAACGATCAGCTGATTTTCCCTTGCTCTAAATTTGTTTTCCCTTGCTCTCAATTAGTTTTCCATTTGCCCGCTACGCGCTCTGACGTCGCTTTGCCGTTTATTCTTACAATTTATATCAGCTGTTCTTATTGTTCAACAATGTAAACCGAAAACAGGAATAGGTATAAATGAGTTTTGCTGAGTTAACATATAAAAAATGTTAATTGAGAAATATAATAGTTTGCATTTTACTGAGGTTTCTTCTTCAGCATTGTGTGTATTTTTGCGTCGTGATGAAAAGTACCGTTCATAACTTGTACCGAAAGTGATTTTCCGGCACTTGCTCCAATTATTCCCGTACTCGGCTTCGCCTCGTACGTGAAACTTGGGCGCGCACCGGAAAGTGCCACTTTCGGTACTAGTAATGAAATATACTATTTCTTTACTTTAAGCCCGATGTAATAATGAAGATGGAGGAGGAACGAATATATAAGTAAATCAACACCATTAACTAGGTACGAAGCTACAAGTTGGAGGTTTAAACTGTAGCACCTTCAGGCTTCTCTGTTCCTCCTTTGTGTATTACTTTACTAATCAGTTTATTTCAAGGACACAGTATTCAGATTATTATTACCTGGGAACTCAAACACACAAAAAAATATATCGTAGGTATTAAGATAATATAAAATACAAAATAAAGTAGATTATCGAAATTGAAAAGAAATACACTGTGAGGGAAATAAATATATGAAAACGCCAAATGTCACACTAATAAAATCCACAATACAAATTATAAATTAACAAATAGATAAAAAATTACATAAACAAATCTCAGTAAAGATCGATTCAATTCGTACAAGCCAGATAGCTGCAACAGACATTATTTCAACAGGAAGTTATAAGGGATGTTCCAGCTTCCCAAATATGTTAAACTGTAAAGCCAATCAGAACAATCCAAATTTCAAATTGTCCAATCAAAGAAGAATAAAAACATGCGTAAAATAAAAAGGCGAAGATTTGGAGAGAAAAAAGTGGTCTGTCTAAAATAAACCTTCGTGGAGATCACATGGAAAATATCTCTTTCTACGAAAAGTACGTAAGTGCAAATTGGACAATCTACACAATCATCAAAGTGACCACCATTTAATTATCAGCGAAGTGTAGTGGAAATTTAATTAATAAATCATTGTTACAAGTGTTCAGTGTAAGTGTGATAGGAATAAATAAAAGGCAAATTATGTAAGTAGCTTTAAACCACTCAATAATGTAAGACAGATCTTGACAGTTAGCAGAATTATCAAACGAAATCTTATTCTGGTTTATATTATAAAAAATTATAAGTGTTATTTTGTGGGTGAAGAAACATACAAACACGAATAGACGAGTATTTGGTTTAGGGACTTTTTCAATGGTTTTAGCTGATAGAGGGTTTTTATAAAAACACCTCAAAAGCAATTAGAATCAGTTCTGATCCCATTGCTTAGATTCTGTAAATAATCTAGCTGAGAAATTACACAGTAAATTGAGACCAGTTGATTCAAAATAAGATTAATGGTGTTGGTATTTAGAATAGTTATTATATGCTAGCTGTTAAGGAATTAATATTATACATTTTTCCTGTTGATCTATGTTTTAATTGCGAATGGCCAACTCAAATTTCATCTTTCAATTGTGTTATCATTTGTATCATATTGAACTATTTATTGTAAAAATTATTTATATATAAACTCTGTAATTATTTCAACCCAGTTTTATTTGTAGTTAGCACACTTGAAAAGCAAAATTTGATTCGTGAGTCGAATCTGGTGGAACCCTCATAATTTGAAACTAAACCTTAAAATTATTTTACAAGTGTCATTCACATTGAATAATGGAAATCCAGATAACCTTATATCGTAAAGTCTCATGAATTCATATAACATTACAACAAGTTTGTTTTTTATAAAAAGGTTTACATTACATAATTAAAAATACATACAAATGGAAAAATATATAAATTTATATAGCTTTATTTGCTTAGAAAATAATTACAAATTAAATAAATAATTTTTATTTTATATATAATGATCGATTATTGAAGTTGTAAATCGGTTACTGTAAGTCCGGTTGACTACAGCTCTAACCTCAACCTATGTACTCACTTTAAGTTTACTTGTACTAAACGATGCTCTCCTGTCTTCCTTAGTCCAACTGGCATTTTCTGTAAAAATGGAAAGACACTAACCTCTTGACATGGTTTGTGAATAGCCAACATTAAAAGTTATAATACGAGTCAATGCCATCTGATCATCCAAAATTAAACGAAAGAAAAAACAATTAAACAAGACTTTTAATTCACATTATTTTTTACAAACTATAAATTACGTGTACACATTTAAAACAAAGTAGATTTAAAAACAAAATTTGTCGAAATACCTCTACTACGTGTTTGTGTGTATAGTAATGATAGTAAAGTTCAATATTTTTCCCAACTATTTCCAGAATATAAAGTTAAAAGAAAATATAATAAATCTTTAATTTGGCCTTGGCCTTTAAACACAATTTATTCATTGCAGACAGATAGTTCACCGAGTAAATTTCTTATTTTGTATCAATCGTTTGTTTCTTCAATAAGAAGCTTCCTGGCACTAATAGTTTGTAAGAATTTGCTAATATGAAATTATGAATATTATTATTTTTGTACGTTCTTTATTTTTTATTTTCAAAGACAGTATAAAACAACCCATGTTTAACAATTTTGGGTAAAAAAACTAAGTGAAATATTCTTAGTTTATATAGTGAAAATTCACTATATTCTTCAGTTTCCTTTTTTACCTCATCGAAATAAATATATTATTATATACACTTCTTTTGTAATTTACACCTCCTCAAATCATTGCATTTTCAAACAGTCAAATTCTTAAGCAACTTTTTCATATAGATTATTTTGATAACCTCTCACTGGCATGTTCTACACAGCCTCTTACATATTTAGGTTGATTTACAGAACACATTGTGTTAGATAAATATTACAATTATTTTAATTTTGGAAAAGCTTAACTTAACTCGTCGAGCCTCAAAATAATGCAATACAAAGACTCTAATTATTTAAGTCGTTATTATAATTGCAGTTGTAACCAAACTTCGTATAAATTACAAATAAGTAACACTATCTAAGTATTTAAACTTTCCACAAAATTAAATTTGTTAAAACAAACATTACCCTTATCAATTTAAAGTAGACTTCATCTTTTATTTAGTGTTACAAAATATTATTTACCAAAAAATATAGCAACAATAAGTTTTGGTTTAAAAGATAAGTAATTTGTTAATATTCTTATTTTATTTAAAAAATTTAGAGCTTCTTAGAAATTTAAGTATCAAAAACAATTTGGCTAGCGAAAATAAAATAGTAGAAAAAAAATAGTATTTTAATGATAAATGTATTTAAAAAGTTGAAATAAGTTAATATTGTGTTGTACTATTTATGTCTAGTGTTTCTATTTGTTTATTATGTTATCTATAATGTTCTATTTTCGTTTATGGCAATTTTAACAGTTTTATAGCTTTTGAAACGTGTAAAATACTATGTGAATGTAATATTATATTATACTACATGCCATTACTATTGATTGACGTGAATAATTTGCTGTGCGTACAGATAATTATAAGGGTTCACGTACGCCCTCGTTTTATCGGTAGCCTAATAGAAGTTCATTGAGGACTTATTATTAAATAAGCGGTTTAAATTAAAGAAGGTAATTTTTCTTTTATTTTGTATGTGTAGCCGACTAAGTAAAAACAAAACCGTAACTTTGTTGCTTACACTAATATTATTATTTCATAATTATTATAGGTTTAAAAATAAATTTGGTTTCCATGCGCATGCGTTCTATGTCGGTACAGATCGACTGTAAGTACAGTCTTTATCCATATAACATCTCCTGGTGGAACTACTACAGTGCCAGGTCTTTTGTTCCTCTTGAACTAAGACTGCAGTTTGAAACGAAAACTAATATAAGAAATGTAAATTTGGTAGGTAAGTATTACTTTTAGGGGTCACCGACTGACTTAACAACCAAATGTAGGCTAGAATAAGGAAGTTTTACGTCCGTAGTTTTGACATTAGCAATAGACATGAGGAAGCAAGAAAATTATGTTTATTAACAAATCTAAGTTGGATGTGATCAAAGAGGATGGAGCGTATTTTTTAAAATTTTGTATACCAATACCTCTAAATGTAAACAACTACTGAAGTGGTTCGGTTAAGTCCAATAAGCAAATAAATATCACATCAACAAATTTAACTAAACCAGGACACGTCTGTGAGTATCGTCATGTTACATTTAGTTATACCGACTTCTGTTTTGGAATGTATCCAGGCTTCCTTCTGTAATGATTTGTTTGCCGAAGTGCGGTAGTAAATTGACAATTTATATTGGTTTGTTTCAATTGTTGTCCGTAACTTTCTGTACGAATTCACATAAATACACACTCATTTATAAGGAACAAAGAATAAATAACTTCAAACAAAATTTCACACTCTGTTAAAATAAATATAGTTAATGTTTTTAAACTTCCAAACTGAAAGATTGACAGATCGACAATATGTGAAACTGATTGAAGTATACATTTCTATATATACAATTATTGTTTTAAACTGAATTTGCATTAAATAAATGATGTAATGTTAAACCTCAAGGGAATTGAGTTTATATAAACTTGTGAAACTGAATCCTTATCTATTCACTTACATACAACCCAATCTTAATATTATATTTTATGTAATTTGACAGAATCGAGTTTGAAGCAAATTGACTCCAATGTATAAACTAAAAGCAAAACAAATACAAATTTGGTAATATTGGTTAGAGAGATTTAAGTAAATTAATTTATTATTAGAAGTATTTGTAAGTAATGAAACAAACAAAACAATTAAAATCCATAAACAATAAATGTTCAATATATCGTAAATAAGTTTACAATGAGGTTAGAACAACGTTCAAATTTAGACATAATATATTTATGTGTAGCCTCCTGGATTGTTAATTCAATGAATATATTAGAAAGGTTAATTACCTTGTATTTCCGTCTGACAATCCAATGTTTTCTTCCTGCTTAGGATGACTAGTTTCGACGGTTAAACCGTCATCGTCGGATCTTTGATCATCATGTTAAAAAATTGTTTTATTTCCGCCGTTCTGAGGCGTTGTCATCACTGGCATTTAACTAATATTTTAGTGTTCACAAAATAAATAATTTGTGTATAAATGTATTAATTTATTTATACATGGTTAATTTCTTAACAAAACGCTAACTTTTATTATATATTTTTGAACATTGATTATTTGGATATTTAATATCACATAAAATATAATGCATGTCATTTCAAAAGTATATTTTAACTCTTATTTTCTTAAGAGAGATATAAATTTAAGACATAAGTAGCAATACAGTATACATAAAAAATAACACACTTGTCCTAGTTCAAATAATTTTATATTGTAAAATACTTTCGCTTTTAATATTCCATCTATGTTTAGTTTAGAAAAGTAGCTTAAAATGCCTACTATTGGAAGGAGAGGCAAAAGCATTTGTGTAGAAACCTGTATGAATGTGAATATAAAATGTCACCGACAGAACGTTAAAGGGAAACTCAAGCTGCGGATAATGATGAGGAAAGAACACATTCAGTGAAAGGAATAACAACATGACATCTTTTGATTGTAAAAAAATTACGCATTTTATCTGAGATAAAAATTAAAAGGATTGAAATATAGTTGTTTTAAATAAAAACATTAGGTCTAGAGATATATTATTTGTTAATCTAAATAAACCAATTTTACATAATGCTAATTATGCCTGAAATATACAAACAGATATTTATCTCTTATGAACATAAGTAGGGCCTAAAGTATTTAGTCACAAAACATTTTATTTATCCAACTAATTGTAATTATGTTTTTACTATCTATAGGCTATACATTTTTTTTTACAAATGGACGCATGACATAAAGCCTTGTGCAATATTCTTTACAACTATTAAAATATTGACGGCAATTCAAAATAATTAATTTAACAAACCATCCTAATAATTTATATAACTTTTATGTTTCATTGGCTAACGAGCTTGATATATTAGAGGCTCAAGTTAAATATGTTTATTTTGACCGCCAACATGAAATGCCTAGGGGGAGGAGGGAGGGGGAGAGGGGGGGTCGCTTAAGTGTAAGACCAATGAATACTTAATGTATTCATTGGTAAGACTAAGTAAAAATACTGAGATACTTTCATTTGGAGACCTACTTTTACATAGCACACTTGTCATATAAAAAATAATTAGTTTTAATATTATAAAACTGTTCCGCTTTCAATACTCCAACTTTGTAGGATCTAAACAAGTAGCTTAAAACATCAAATATAGTAAATAGAGTCAAAAGCATTTCTGTTAAACCCGGGAAATGTATGAATGTGAAAATAAAATACCACCGACTGAACGTCAAAAAGGAAAATCAAGCCACGTGTAATGATAAGAAAAGAACACATTCAATCAAAGAAAGCTTCACACTGGTTGCTTTGCGAAACCATTACGCTTTTAGCCTGAGATAAAAATGAAAGCTGATTGAAAATTCGCCTCAATGAAGACATTACGTTCAGACGTATTTATTGATTTGTCTTAAATAAACAAAAATTGACTTTACTCTAATTAGATTCTCTTGTGTGTCTAAAAATGAACAAAGACATATTTCTTTTTAAGTACTTGAATGCTAAATTAAATGACTTCCTATCTATTTTTAGAGTTTATTTATTTTTTAAAGCATTTGTTCAAATTATGCAGGATACTTTATAAATTTTGTCTAAAAATTACAAATACACGACATAAAGTCCATGTGAAATACTCTTTGCAACTATTAAAATTTGTTTCGAGCATGGTCAAAGTCACAAGTGGCCGAATGTGGCGTCAAGATGGGGAGATTCCGGAGGCGATAAACAACCAGTCAAACTGAAATTAGAAAAACATGTTTTAGAAAACTTACATTAACAACTTTTAATGCTAAAGTTTATTGAAAAACTAAAATGCTTCTGATAACCTAATGGAACTTTGACGAGTTAAAATCGCAACTCGTCAGCAAAGTACCCGTTGCTCTGCGCACAAGAGTGAACTATTTCCAGGTACAGTACTTTGAAAATAATTAGTAGTTTTTAAGATGTTCCCGAAAAGATTTCAAAAAACGATTCCCAAAGTATGTTTCTGAAAGTATTATAGCAAAAATTATTGGTATATATTTTTTTAAATGCAGCAGGTAAGAAATTTTGTGAAAAAGTGTTAACAAATAATGTTTTAAAATCGATTGTTGTACGTCAGTACTGTGCTTGCCTTCGTCTATCCCACTACCAATGTATAATTTATTCAAGCCATATTGCATATATATACAGTATTAATTTAATGAGTTCTTATTAAAACCATTTTGATAACATCTTCTGTATGGCTAAAGGTATAGAACCCTTCGAGTGTGAGTCTAATTCACACTTTTAGGTCTCTTGTATACTAACATTTTTGTAAAAAAAAAAACATTTGCAAGTTATAACGATAGTTAAACAAGTAAATTGCCGTTATAATTCTATTCTAATGGCTCCCAACCCCGCCTCGGCCTACGGCCTCAGATAACTGCTTCTCTTCGCTCGCAGTTGGAAAACTCTCTAATCTTTGGCTTGTTTGTACCTGTGTGACCGAGCACCTGAAAAGCTTTCACTACGATTTTAGGCCTAGTTTTAATATCTTCTGTCAACTAAAATGATGAAACAGGCTTAAATATATTAACAGTAATTGCAAGATTAATTATAATCTCAAATACATCCTTTAGAAATGTGAGAGGCTTTCATTGCGATTTTAGTCCTAGTTCTACTATCTTCTGTCAACTAAAGTTTTGAAACTTGGCCTAAATAATATAGCAAAAATTATTGCAGGATTAACATAACCTCAATACTATGTTTTAGAAATGAGCCAGGCCTATATTAGAAAACCTAATAAAATTGACTATTAGAATTTATCCATCTTTGCCAAATTTACCTTTTTTTTGACAAAATAAATTGTTTAATCAGGCCCAATTTATTCTCATTCAAACGTGCTAAAACAGTATAAATTAGCTTGTTTTTTTAACAGTAGTTAAAAAGTATCCAATGAACAGCTGGTTTGGATAACACTCAATCTCAGTTCTATTACACTCTATTTCCAACGTGCTAAAACAGTGTAAATTGGCTTGTTTATAAACAGCTGTTTTGATCGCTTTATTTACTATTTCGTTATTATTTTGCAACCAACATGGCAACCCATAAGACCCTATGTTAAAAATATTCAACTTTTAAATTAGATTTTCTCAAAAAATTGCGTTTTTACACGAAGTACAACTATTTGGGTGTAATTAAAAATCAAAACTACAAATAAATACAAAATTTCTTTTAATTCGTTAAAACCGTTTTCGAGATCCGCGACAGATACAAAGATAGAAACAAGAATTGCTAATTTAAAGTAATAGGATTAATTAGGAAATGCTTCTAATAATTCGTTTCAAGAATACCTTTATTATAATACACTAGAGGGCTCATAATACACCACGGTGATTCGAGGCAAAGCAAATGCAATCTGATTATTGCATACTCTGATATTCACTGAAATGACGATTGATTAGGACAGAGGCACTTGGCTCGAGATATGGTGGTGGGAGAGTTGTGACCTAGATATTGACGCATGCTCAGTAGGTCCAGATTGTTGCGTGAGTGGCAGTAATTTGGTTGTATAGTTTGTTTTAAAGCGAGTTGATTAATTTCTTTTCTACGGTATTGTATGTAAAACACTCACAGTACAGGATCTGTTTTAGTCTACAGATTGTATTAAGAAAGTTATTTTTTAAGTTCCACAAAGCCTACTGTAAGGGATATTTTTACGATTATATTCTTCAAAGAACATTACCACTCCATTCAAAGCCGAGCTCTGTCCACGTACAAAGCAAAGTGGAATGAAACTGTTCCACATTATAACAGATATCTGGTATCCCCGCTAATACCCTGATTTATGATAGCAATCACTGGGCGGAATGGCTACATGGATCTGAGGAGACTGATAATCTACGCAATAATCACAAAATAGCAATATTTATATACTGGTACTAAATTATATACTTGAAAAACTGCTCTTCGCCGCCACAATGAGCTACTAAGCACCGTAATCTGTAATCAATTAGAAATGTAAGTGTTGTGAAGGTAGACCTTCTGTAGTATGTACAATTGAGATCTCTTCTTGCGAATTTAAACTCAATCATAAACAATGAAAAAATTAAACAGTTAATTCACTAAATTTAATTAGTTAAAAAAACCACAGATCACAATTCTTAAAAAATACATTTAATTTTAAAATTCGTTTAATTGACAAAGACGTCATCTTCAGTGACATTTGAGCTGCAACTAATTTATAACTCATTATCCTAATTATTTTATGATAGCAATTTATCCTTTATTAGGTTTATTGTTTTTTGGAAGCAAATTTAAAGAAACATTGATTTGATACTGTGCTTACAAGGAAGTTATGATTTTGTTCAACCCTTATTTTCCAAAACTTTCAACTGCAGGTAAAAAAGTTTACAAGGTAAAGATTTTGGTAATAAATAGAAAGTCTAAAACATTTATTTTTGGTGGGCTCGATATTGTCTCTATTAAGGGCATAATATTTCTTTTATAATCTCATTTTGGTCCCAGTAAGGGGTGGTCGAATTAAAAATTGTTTCATACACAAGTTTTGAAAATTGCATTGATATTTCGAACGGATTTTTTGTGCTTACAAACGAGTTAGGTACTGTTTTTTCAACCCTATATTTTTCTAATCTTTGATCTAAGGTAAAACAGTTTTCATTTTAGAGATTTTGGTGTAATTTGGTGTAATGCACTCCAAATGGAAAAAAGCTTTTTTGATCGGATTTTAGTTTTTTTATGATTTCATTATTCTCCTGTCCTTCCTCTTTCCAAAAACATACAACATGATATGGTTATAATTATCTTTATGTCCGAAAAAAATAATAATATATGCGTTGCCATGGAAACAAATGGCTTTAGAGGCCACATGAATTCACTGTACTACAAATACTTTTATAGTGTTCATTATTGTACAGAGAGTTATTTTAAAGAACTTGGTGAAGAGGAAGCTGGAAGATAATATATGCAAAAGGTAGGCTGTAGGCTACTTATGAAACTTTGGCTTTTAAGTTTTGCTCGTTTCCCGAAAATCACGTTTTTTTATTTATAATGCACATATATCTGGAAAACTATCTAAGATATCTTTACCAGATTTTTACCACATGTCTATAACACAATTATCTAGTTCCTAACACTGGATTTGTTTTAAATATTTCAACAAATAAAAAAAGTTTTATAATAATACAAATATAAAAAAAGTGTTTTTTTTCATTAAATCATAACTTTTAGGTTTATAATTTTGTTTAAATTTTCTTATGTACGGAACTAAAAAGAGGTACAATTTAGAAAGAAAAAAAAAGATGAGTCTATCTTAATTACTACTTACGTTATGTGTATTAAACATTGTCGAAGATAGACATTCGGAGTGCCCTTTTAAAAGATTTTGAACCATTTTGAACTTGTCGATATTTTTCCACTAAGGTAAAATATGAACGGAGTTCTTTACGTGAGCAATAGTACAGTATCAACTGAGAACGAATCATGTGTCTAATTATTCGTGACTAAATCATTATTCGTTTGATCGCTTTACTTTCCGCAAGGATTACGCACTGTATTTTGGTTACTACAAAATTGTAAATATCGGACGGATAAACATGACTATAAGTTATATTGGTTTGTTGCCACTACGGTCTCGCAATGATTGAAAAACGATACAATTGCATAGGCGTTATCAGTGAGCGTTCCATTAAAATCAATTTATTAGTTTCTGCTCAATATCAGGTCTGGAAAGTGCTTGAGATTTATATACAGAAAGATAGCTTAAACGAATGTGCTTTTGGGATTTCTATTTTTGATCCGTAAAGTCTGTTGAAATAGCTTCGTATTGTTGCACAAAACTGATCAACAACTGATTAATATTGTAGAATTTACATATCATTATTATTTATTTTTGTGAAAATATGAAGAAATGTCTGCAAGTTTGTGTAAAGTGTTTTTAACGATCTCCACGAAGTTGTGGGTGGGGGGTGTCTATTTGGAAAACGTCCTGTACGAATGCTCCTTTACGCAGATGATATCGTGTTAATACAACTATAATAACTTATAGTGTGCCTTAATAATATGAATATATGAATATTATTTTCCAGAGAACGAGCTACATTTTAAAAGAATAAAAAGTAACTTAGTAATTTGCTATTTAAGATTTCATCTTATAAAGTGGGTAATGTAGTCTATAAATAATTTAAAAAAGTAGTTCCTTTATTTTTTAAACTTGAAATACGCGACGGATATATTCTGAAAATTTTAATTTATACTAAACAAAGTTCTGATTGTCTTTCAATCTGAAAATTTTGCTGCGATCTAAACAAATACAAATTATTATAAAAGACCTAATTGCAAGAAACAGTGTTGTTGTAAAAGTTTTTTAATAAAGTGTACAACATCCACATCAACCAATGGAACATACGAAGGAACACATGGTGAAATAAACGTCATCAATTAATTATCATTTCAGTCCACTCGCTTTTACTAATTCTCAATTTAAATACGACCAGAATTGCTAGAGTAGACCTACAAATAAATGATTGGCTAACCGGTTAACTAAACAGTTCTCTTTACGTTTACATCACGTCTGCGCTGAAATTACACGTTAACAATAATTTAAATGAAGGTTTTTCTTTTGTTTTCTGTCATGTGATTTTCAACATATCTTCAAATTTAATATGAAACCTAGGTGTTTGAATAGAGAGTTAAATCGCTATTTAATGAAACCGATATGTTGTAAATTTTACCTGTACCGTTATGTCTCCATTAAGTTTGTCCAGCCATAGTTTTATTCACACATTTAACGCCCTTGTAAATTTCTATAGTTTTTACGTTTTTATACGTAGCATTCGAAAAAGCAATATCGTCGTCAAAAGTTTTTAACGTAGTAATTACAAGATTATATCTGACCTATTCCACTTCACAGTAGTTCTCCTGCTTTTGTTGGTTTTAATTAATATTATAGGCTTACCTTATCCATGTTGTATCCAAAATGTCTATCTCCAATTCATGATATAAGAATTTAAGAAAAAGTATTGAAAAGATAAATCTCAACACCATACCAACTTATCCTTTATGCTACATCCTGCCAAAAGTTTGAGCCATACCCAATTCGATCGATTGTAGGATGATTGTTCTAAAATACAAATTTGAATGCTATAAATATTTAGTTTTCCAATAATCGTTGTCGCCTTTTTATTTGCAAGAAATTGGTCTGTAATATACATTATAGGTTT
>JAGFPH010001172.1:188806-213690 GCA_018207615.1 Philaenus spumarius
TAGTTGGCCTCAATAACAAATTCGATGTTTTTTTACTAACAGTTTGTAAATAGCAATGTGTAATTTGTATTTAAGACCTAAAAATCTTGATTGATTCCCAATATCAGTAATGTATTTAAAAAATTGAATGAAAACGTTTTATATTTGAATATGGGACCAAATAATATATACACACTTTTAACAATATGTCAAAAGTTTGTGGAACGAAATTGAATCAATAACAATTTTTACAATTTTAATTCAGATTATTTTTTTCAGTTGGAATCTACAGAGTTATTTTAAGTGCAACTCAAATGATATTACTAGGTCAGTGATATAAATTAACAATTATTTTAAACACTAAATTTGTATTTCCCAGTTTGTTTTTGACATCGCGATACAATTTGGTAGTTTGATTTCGTCATCAATTTGGCAATAACTGAAATGTAATTTGATTAAATGACTGCCAAGATAGAGTACAAACTTCCTTACATTCAGGAAGAATAATTGTGTTATTTAATAAGTGACCACTAATAGGCGTTCTACTTGTTCAATCAACAACTCTTTGCCCATCTTCGTAACATATAGATACGAGTTTGCAGGTGCAAACTACCTATTTAACATATAAATCGGATTTATTTGCACTTGGATTTTGTGCAACTGTTCTAATAATTAAATTATGTTTTAAACCCAAGTTAATTGTAGTTTCAAGACAATACATTGAGAAAAAAAGTGTTGCAAAACATGCTAAATTTAAACATTTAAAACATAAAGTATTTAAAGTATAAAGTAAAACATCTCAAAAATATTTTTCATTATTTAAAAAGACTAAGAAATATAGGTAAACTGGCAATATCTCAGAATTTCATTATCGTTTGATTTTATTTATCACTGAATAAAATTCCACTCTTATGGTGTAACCATGATTTTGCTCGAATAATACATTGTAGATATTTTTTTACTTTACTACATAATAAATGGTTGACCGCTGCACATAATTCCTCGTGCAAGAGTTTAATTTACTAGAAATAAAAAACTGCCTCGAACTTCCACAGTTTGAAAATAGAAACCTACTATGTCTGAAAAGCCGTAAAAATATTGAAATTTCAACTAAACTTAAGAATCTAAAGGTGACGAAAAAATATTGAACTTTATCTTACATGTCTTTTTCAATTCGTACATTTTAGTCGGGTTAAGTTTAAATTAATGACAAATTAGATCATTATTCAAAAACAGAAAATAATTTAGATTGTGTGATTATTTCAACTGGGGTCCTATCATAGGAGTTTACTTGAGAAGTTATGATAATTTTCTGAGATTTATAAAATGAGTTACAATTAAGTCAAATAATCTACGATTTAAAATTGTAATTGTGTGTCAAAATCAAAATACTCATTAAAAGTGGATTTCATCAAAGTTTCAAAAAAATATTGTTAAATCCTTTACTTTCCCCTGGGAAGAACAAGACCAAGATAGAATATTTTAGGAAGATAAGTCTTCTAGTGACGCAGTGTTATTTGTAAATCAGATTATAGGAACAAAACTTTAATCTTAATAGGTTATTTACTAAATAGTGAACGGAATCGATCCTATTTTACATTATGCAATATTATATATATAAATAATATAAATTCAAGTATCTACCATCGAACAGACCTAACCATCGACTTGGATCTAGTTGGAACCTTTATTACTATCGAATACTGTATTCGCCAAACTAAACAGTACTGAAATTAAATCAACTGTGGTTGGTTAGTTTTTAGAACAGCTGATCACATTGTTGATTGTTGATAGATTATTATTACTTTCTTGTTTGAGGTTATTTAATATTGTAATGGTTCTTACCACTCCAGATACAGTTTTTATTATTTTCGCTTACATGGAACAGGTCGTTCCGGTGGTCAAAGTTAAATGCTAACTGCTGTAGAGTTTCAAGAACGCCGTCATTATAAGTGTTGTTGAAGTTTCATCGTATTTGTAGTGCTTTGACTCAGCGTAAAGGTTGTCCAAAAACGGCCACTACCAATGACACCACGACAGACTTCTTTAGCAAGACCTGCGCAGTTTCCAAAAAGCAGACTTCATCTTAGACAATTAACGTCATTAATACGCCTAGAAAAATGTTTAAAACTCTTGTTGATTACCATACAGAATACAAATTTGTTGCAGCTTTAAATTTAAAGGACAAAAACGACCGAGTAGTTTATTGCTTCTCAATGTTAGCAATGAGCTATGGGTTCCAACTCAATTTATGGAAAATGTTTAGATGACAGTCTTGTAGGCTACATCTAAATGGAGCTGTAGTATGGTGCGTTGTATCAGGGAGAGGGCATACTGGGTTCGTATTTTGTTGAAGATAATAACGGGAATGCTGTTACTGTAAACCAGATTGGTTATAAAGTGAACCTCCTTTAACCTTTTGCAAGAGGTCTAAAGAGGTTTTGTAGTGCTAGCAATCTGAATATTGATTCCACGAGGTTCCAGCAAGATGGCGCCACTACTGCTGTAACCTCTATTTCTTTAGTGCAAAACAATTTTGTTAACTGCCTGATTTATCGAGGAAAAAACTTTCCATACCCATCCCACTCCCCTGAAATTTCTCCACCTGACGCGTGTGTGGGACTGATGAAGGAAAACATCTTCCGAAATCAGCCAACAACTATCATTGCGTAGGTTCGTGAACAAATAGTAAATACGTTGAAACATGCAACAACCCGTTTTCTCCAACATGTTCTAAGATCTTCAACAACGCTTCAAAATTAGCCTAAAACGTCATGGAGGGCATATAGAACATGTGTTTGTTAAAGTTTTCAGCTTCCTTTTACTTTAAATATTTGTTTAAAAACAAAACATTTAAAGCTATTACAATTTGAGTACTGTTTATTTTGTCACACGTGCACTTACGGCTACATCCAGACATCAAAACTGTGTGGGTATCGGTTAAAGTCCGGAAATATATGTAAGAAATGAACCAGAATTTATATTTAAATAAAATTAAATACAAAGCTTTGCTTATTTATAATAAAGATTGACACGCCTATTTTATTAATGTCATAACTGTCAAATATTTAATGCAATATTCAAATTTCGATTTCTGATAAGCAACATTAAAAGCTTTCTCGTAGTACTAAGGATAACAGACTGATAAGTTTAGTCACTCATTTTAACTGATCTTCCTCTATTTAAACCACTAAAGAATCAGGAATCAGATTGAGATTTGGTACAGCCCCACCACACGACCTACATATATTTAAATTTTTAGATGTGAGCTTTTTCATTTTCCAATATGATGAACCTTTTTGATTTCTGAGATGAATATCATCCAGTGATATTTTAATCGCCCAAACTTATGACTTCTATATTGGAGCGAGACAAAGTAAATCAAAAGCTTTATTGTCAACAGATTTTTTACATAATGTATAATTCTACCCTGTTTAATTTAACATCCATCCTGAAATTTGCATTTTGAGATACTGGCTTTTAAACAAATTACTACCCCTAGATTGTCAGTACCGAAATGGCGAATCCAAGTGTCTAAGCCTATTACCGTAAGTGTAGTTTATTACACTTTGCACAAGAGAAATAATTTAACATTAAAAAAATCAATCATTAGTTTATTAGATGTTTCTAATTTCTTCAGTTCTGCCATTTTCAAATAAAACACGAACTTATTTCATCGATCTTTTTGTCGAGCTATTTGTTTCACAATTTTCTTGTATTCATAATTATTTTCATAACTTGCAAACTTGTTTAGACTGGGAGAAACCTTACTTGACAATATTTCATGTAATCCTTCTGTAATATTTATGACTTGGAGAAGAACATAATTTACAACACATTAAAAATAAAATAAAATTTATGCCTTTAACAAAGATTACTAGTAAGTTTGTTGTAAGTGCAAGATGTTCATGCAATAACAGCAGATTGATAAAAAAACATATCCAATTCTTAAAATTAGTTAAAACAAGAAACTAGTACAATAGTTTCATAATTTCTATGCTTAAGAACTACGCAAAGATAGCGTGAAATTATTTCTTAAATTATTAAGTAGTACATAGAATTATGTAATCCCTCATTTACGAGGCAGAAAAAATGATACTAATACAATTAAATTCAGACCAACAAAATATATTTCAATAAACAATATATTTTTAAATTTGCTAAACATATCGCTGAAAATATTAGTTTATGTTTTAGCAAAATTTTTATAAAAGTTCCGATTTCGCACTTGAATATTTTCTTCAAAAATTTGATTTTACTGCATAAAGGGTAGAATGTATACTACATTTTGAAATTGTGCCCGGTAGAGTTAAAAATAATGTCAACTTGTTTGTTTGATTTTAATCTAATATAATTTGTTTAGCGCTAGCTGTTTGTCTTGGTAATTCATATTAGATATCAAGTGAACAACACAAACTGAACCTCCTGAGTGAAAACAAAAACGAAAAGGAAGGCCTATTTTGGAAATTAAGCTTACCTAAAAGGATTCCCGAAAACGGAATTCAAACAAAATTACTTTTGAGGGAAAGTGAAATTTTCTTTTTCACTATACTAAAAATAACCATCATTTCGGATAAGGTATATGAAAATAAATTTTCTTAGTACAAAAATATCGACTCATTAATATCTTTAAAATCATATTACCACAAGATTACGAGTCAGAGTTGTTATTTGTAAACGATTCTCCTTCTGAAAATAAACGGGGCGTTTACAAGCAGTCCTTTACTATAAATCATATCTTCGAAAGTAGTGTTTAAGCATCTTAACCGTTAACAGTTTTAAACGGTAGTACAGGTTTCTCTTACCTACCTTATATATACATACAAATACTTTCCGCTAGTAAAAATAAGAAATACATGTAGTTAAAATAACACAGTACGTTTTTTAAATTTATAAAGTTAGAATTATAATATGAGTAGTACACACGGATATATACACAAAATTAAACATATTTTCTCAACTTTAATTCACAAAATGTGTAAGCTTGGAATAAAAGGAGATGGCACAATAATCGTCTTCTTTATCAACAAATTCCAAGGAAAATGCAGATATACTGAAGACGTAAAGCACTTTTGTCTGATGCAGGAATTTCCTAACTGAACTTTAGACGATTCTCAGTTTGGCATTTCGTACGTTTATTGTGATTTCTCACTTTATTAAATTTCATACGTATAATACATCAACAGTACAGAGAAATACTCGTATATTTTGATCCTTTATAAAACAAATATGTTTTATACTAAAACTTTTAATTTATCTTTTGGGTCATTAAGGGACCAAAAATCTCTATTGGTTCCGCTTCTGTCTAACCCGCAGAGCCCAACTTAAATTTTCCCATCAATTTTCAAAACTGAGTCGCGTAGTTGCAATCCCTATACGGGTTTAGCAATGATACAGCGAAGTACCCCCGTTAGGAATTTAAATTGTTTAAAATAAATAATCTATATCAAATATCTAGTTGACAGAAATATTACCGATTACGGTGTTTTGTATACGTAGTTACAACCCCTAAAAATATATCCTGAAGGACTTACAGCCTCCAGTTTGTAAACATAATAACACATCGGTTGTTTTTACCCACCACATTTTGTATACTGTTAAAAATTACTACTGCTGTCAACAAATAAAAAATAAACAGAAAACCTTTCATGGTGAGACCTGTGCCTGTGACTGAGCGACGGGAGTGGGAGGGGGGGAGTACGCTGAGCGTGGGCACTACAAACCCGAACTAGTATAGGGATCGTGACAACCGTGTCTGTATCGGTAATTTATAAAACATTTCGTGTTTTATAAAACCAAAAGTTAAGATGATAAATTATGTTTAATGTTAAAATTAAAAATTATTTCGTATATTTTATAACAGCAGTTATAATAAAGTTTAAAAGAACCAGAAAGGTTCAGGTCTACACTTTAATATAAAACATAACCTAAAAGTTAGAAATACAAATAATTACTTCAAAGTTTGAAATCAGCTGTTAATGGAAATATTTTAGCAAACAGCTGTTTTAACTGTTATTTTATTCAATTATTTGCTAAGTTAATAAATGTTAATACATGTGTTGGTACATCAGTCTAGGCCTAACCTAAGATTTTTTCCGACAAAATTTACAAATATTGAAATAAAAAATATGTTTATAAAAATGATAGCCTATTTTACTCAGGGATAGTGTAGCCTTTTATTAGTAAAACTATTTTTCCAATCGGTTCAGTAGTTTCAAAGATTACCCTCTACATATAAACAAACGAACAAACAAATTTTACTTCTTAATAATATTAGTATAGATAAGCCTTTATATCATTTTATCCGTATTTTACTATTAACAAAATAAAACACAGATCCATCTTTCGATAATCTATCATTAATACTTTTATTTACAATGTTGCAATAAAACCTATTTATAAAATTATTGCTCCATCGACAATATTCAGTTGGAAACAGTTCTTATTGTTTAATATATAAAACTTTACACAGATATTTTCGTTGTTTATCAGTAGTATAGAGTGAGTTGCGCAGAAAAACATTAATCGTTGTCACACTCTGCTGCCAATCTGTTGCTTAATTAACCTGTAAACAAGGTCGGCGTGGTAATCCAATTGATAATCTAGTTGAACGTTCTGAGTTCCAAATCACCTCATTGAATAAACAGTTGAGTATTGACTTTGAGACTCTGGAACTTATTTGAATTGCATAGTACATAAATTAATACATACATAACTGACTTAGGTAATCTGTGGCTGGTGCATGTCTTTTAATATTTTAATTTCGTCAGACTCTTAGAGTTTAATTGATAGTCACTAATTAAAATTGATACTTATAAACTCAGGTAAGCAAGCTCCAATATAAGTTTAGCTGTTAATAATTTCATGTTAGGTTATGTGTTAGATACATTAGTTAAACAGAGATCACCATAAAAGTCAATGTTGTAAACTTTAGTTTCCATTATTTTGATTGGATTAAATGAATGATTAAAGGACTTTCAAATAAAAATTATAAACTCATTACTTAAAGTACACATTGCATACACAGACTTTTATTGTAAGAGTTCGGAAATTAAGCAAACAGTGGTTGGCTGGCTTTAAAGCTGTCAGGATATGAAAAGTTATCGGTTCTTGGCTTTGCTACATTTTACTAAAATATTTAAGCCTAGATTGATCCACCACCTGCTAGCTTCGCTCGCCAACTCCCGCGGTGACTCGCGTAGAAGCAAATGCAAACAGGTTATTTTATATAAATAGGCCTACTATTAAATATGTAAACTAAGGGTTTATTCTCTAGCTTTAAGGAAAGTATAAAAATCAACATTTTTATAAGGGTTGTTTCTATATTTTCACCCCTAGCAACTCACGACGAAATGTACATCTATGATACTTTTTCTATGTTTGTAGTAAGCAATAAATTTTCATCTCACTAACTTTAAGAAAAATATAACAATTAATTTGTATTGTTTTAGGGGTTGTCATAACATTTTTACCCCTTAGCAGCATGCGACAAAATTCAAATCTAGTTTACTTATTCTATGTACCTCGTAAAAAATAAATGTAAAAAATGTCAGCTCTCTAGCTTTAAGGAAAGTACAAAAATTAATATTTATTGTTTTAGGGGTTGTTTAAACCCTTAAATCAAAATTAATTCTATCCTAATTTCCAGCGGTTCATTAGTTCCAGAAATTACCCCCTAAATACAAACGAACAAACAGATTTGACCCCTTTATAATATTAGTATATATTATAGTAACACCAAGGACGTATACAATTCGTCATAGCAGTTAGAATAGAAATGCATTTATGTACTGTGTACTTCATAATGCGATGAAGGTTTATGAGAAAACTACCAAACGAAAGTTAAAGTCAAACTAGTATATTATTACTTGTTTTATACGATAAGTGGTATGCGATTTAAGTTGTTACACTAAACAAATAAACACTTTTCATTTGTATGTCTCCAGTTGCAATAGTTTAACAACTAAGTAATGTATATCGATAATATTAATATATGTATATATATACCTTTTATTCCGTCTTGCAACTTATTTCCGAGTAAAAATGTTATTTAAATTTTATAAAACCTGAAGATGGGAACGTGTTCCTGAAACGCGCGTAGTATTACACTACACAAAATAAGTTGCAAGACGGAAAAAAAGGTATATATATATACATATATTAATATTATCGATAAACATTACTTAGTTAAATAAACACTATTCAATGACTAGTAAACCCCCGTGAAAAATAACAGACAGATTAATTAGATTCACATCAGAAGTACATAATTAAAAAAACACTATTTAAAAACAACAGAGTTAATCTAGTCCTACCTATGCTAGCGGAGATTTTTAAGTCTGTAATTGTGTACAATTATAAGGATTATAAAACTGTAGGACTATTTGTTAAAATTTTTTACTTATATAAATTATATTATATATCTAAATAATGATAAAAATATTAACTTTTAATTTATTTCTAACTTCATATTGATTGAAGTTATTATTATTATAATGAAGAAATTAATAATCGAAAATGTTTATATGTTATACGAAGATGTAAGAATGTTTCCGAAGTTAAACGAATGGTTATCTCTTCTTTAAATTTGTATAAATGAATATATTGATAATACAATGTTGTATTCATATTCATTTTATAACCTCAAAGCAAATCCTATAACGTATTGAAGCAGATATTAGTTCTTTAACTTATGTTTAAAAAATCAACTTCACAAGATTTATATTCATTAAAGTTGTAAACATAACCCCAAAGGTATAGTCTACGTTAGGTTTTGTTTTAGCAGATGATGGGTGAAATAAGCTGTTATATCATAAGTTACTCACGTACGTACGTACGTACTTACGGATGTACACTCGCTTTTATAGGAGTTGATTCAAATTCTTCGGAATATTGTTTATCATTTTTATTTCAAACAATAATAGTAATAACAAAACTATTACACTTGATTCTATAAAATTAAAAGGAAATTGTTTTTTAAAATCCCCATTTTCGAATATTCTTTTTAGAAAATCATCAATAAAACGGTTTGTTAAATTCGATTAAAATATAATTATGTGTTTTAGTTGAACGTAGTAAGGACGTTTGGCCTGCTCTCCTACAGCAGACTTGAGTAATACTGTACATCTTTCCCTTACAATATTTTACTTTCGTATATTATGCTTCCATAAGACCTTCATAATTTACATCAGTAATTGTTGAAATTCAAACTTTTTTGAAAAGATAGAATACAACAAACAAAAATTTCCGTTCTAATACGTTAATTTAATCAAACGCGTTTCAACTACAATGTCGCTATCTTCAGTGATGCACGAGACATAATAATCAAACTATAACTAACATAACAGAAATAAACAAATTAAATTTTTTTCGGTACGTCAACTAATCCTTTCGCTGATTTACAGATTACTGCAGTTTCGGGTTCGTGAGTCCATCTTCAGATCATATAAAGTATTTGAGTTTTTATTAAAATCGTTCCATATGGAGCTTGTAAATAAGACATACACAGTACATACATAGCAACACACAATACAGCATAACACTTTTACACACATTTACGTTCACACGATTACAAAATTAACATATTTTACATCGGTCGGTACGTACTCCCCAACGAACCGATCGCGACTCCAGTGTTTCACGCCCCGTATATACACACACAACTAGAAATAATTTGGCTTAAAACTGTGTTACAATAGTAAAGTGTTAACAATTTCCTAACGTTATCCTGAATGAAATAAAATTAACTATATAACTAAAAAAATGTATTAAACTAGTATTAATATATAACAAACCATTGTTTTTTAACATTATTATATAATATTTTATCGGTCATAATTCATTATTTACAATGACTACGTTACGATATTTGTTAATATAAAAGTTTCCAAGCATCTATTGTGTTAAGTTTATAACATTTTTAAACAATACAGAGTTTTGTACTTAAACTTAGTTAGTTTTCACTTAAACAATGCTTAGCCGTATATCAGATGGAACAATTGTACTTTAGATCTATTTAATGTTTTTTTTCCTATATAAAAATATCATTTTCCAGAACTTTGATTGTCCATTACTTTGAAACGAAGTAAGATACTATAATAAGCTCTAGTTAGTGCCATTCTGTTTCTTTCTTTTTAATAAACTTTCCAATGTTGTATTACATTACCTACCTTTACATTTGAAATTGTTAACCCCCTACTTAATACCTCAAGCCCCACAAAATCATGGAGGTTCGGATGTCCAAAAATGTGTTCTGTTATGCAACACAAGATATATACAAAGTTTTGTTAACTTATTTTCAATAACACAAATAAGGAGGGGAGGGGGATTAAAATTACATTATGAACACTTTGTATATAATTATATATTTCATCTAATACAATAAAACTGAAACCAATATTAATGTAAGAAGTAAATGTATTATTAGTTTTCATATTTTTTTTAGAATAAATGTACGTATAAATAAATATAAGAATTTATAATTCTGGAGTTACATTACGAGGAAATTATAGTGGGAATTGTGAGAAAACATCTAAATGAAAATGTATTGTTGTTTTTTTTTTCTATGAAGACGGAGGCCAACGTATAGTTCAATTAAATTATTCAGAGGCTATTAAATTAATCGACTAGTTATGATTGAGAATAAACGGATGATAGATAATAATTATAATAAAAGGACGAAAAAACTGTATGCTTCAATGAGTGGGGTTTACGATTGAATACGATAGGTGGGGGGGGGGGGGGGGGTTCCCACATGAAGGCGTTGTGGGAATGTAGGGTAAGACCTTTAATGAAGGACGTGAGAACTTTCGTCCCAAAGATATCATCAGGGCCTGTTCCGAGTATATACAGATTTTTGCAGTGCAATTTCATTCCTTTCTGAATATTTTTACGACAATTGTTTAAAAATGCCCTTAAGATGAAATTAAGCAGACTAAAACCTATCAAAACAACACAATTGAAATAGTTACCGTCGATGCGTGTCTTTGTTGAAACAAAGAAAATGGCAAAGTATTTGAATTCAGTAGTATGAAGTGGAAGAAGCATTTATTCTTTCAAGAACTAAACTTTGGTGATTGAAAAGTAGATCTATTACGTGACGCCAAGAGTAAACAATAATCACTGGACTGGTGAAAACGAAGAAATTAAACCAACTATTTGTACTATTATTTTGAATGTTTGTAAATTTATCGAGAAAGGTATTTATGGAAAATAATTCACAACAACATATCATGTAGCAAAAGAAATTCTAGTAAACATAATTTGATATAACAACGTAAGTGAAATACAAATGTTCGGCAGAGAGCGAAGAACGGAATGCCTTTATATTATATACAGTGTGTTGATAAATCTCTCCACACCACCATAATTTAAATAGCGCAAAACTCTTTTGGGCTAATGTTTGAACTTTGGATGGGGTTACAATTTTTAATTTGATCTTGCATAATATTGTGATATGTCAAATTAACAAGTTGAATGCCACGTGAGTCCAGTGTGGTCTCATAAGCGTAACAACCTTATATTCAAGCCAGTGGTGACACGATGCTCTCACTTATTGTGTTTAAACCTAATTCATGAACTAACTAACGGCCTGGGTTGATGAAATGTGCGAGTCCATTGTTGTCACAATTTGCCAGAACCTCTTTTTCAGAGAACAGAAAATCGCAATTTTCTTTTTGCCATTCTCTAAGTTTATTAAACTATAATAAATATAGTAAAGTTTTCATTATATTTTTATCATTATAATTTGAATTATCTTCATAAAAACCGTTACTAGATTATATAAAGTTATTTTATAAGTTATGCAACCAAATTATAACAAAAATATAACGAAACTCAATCACAACAAATACAAAAAGCAAATTACAAGAAAAATAAATATATTATAAATGTGGACTATTTTTAATTTTAAAATAAATAATGTTAGATTTCATGGTATGACATATGAAACAACCAAAAGAAGTAAAATAAAATATTCACTAAAGTAATTTCAAATAATAACAAGATGATGGCTATAATCAGATTCCACCCAAAAATTTGGCAGCAACGTAAATTTTTATGCAAAATACCCCGTACTCAATGTGTTTTAAAGGTCAAGAACATAAACATGATTGACCAAAGTAAACATTTATTTTTTTGAATGGACCTAACCAAGATGTCAATGTTTGTTAATAAAATCCGTTCCACTAACCATGTTAACTTAAGCATGAAGTTAAATATAGCCTGATGTTTTTCGAACTGTTAACTAGTAAAACAAAATTGATCAGGATGTACTTGTCCGATGTCAAACTAAAAGTAAAATGGTGACACAAATTGTATTTGAGGTTACTTTGAATACTCTATAAAATATAAAATGTATTTAAAACAACGGGCTGCGGTTACTTCTTACACGAAGTATAAAGCCTATATTTTATTGTACTTTTTAATTTTCTCAAGGAAAATAGAGATGTTGTAACTAAAAAATCTCAAATACATTTTGTACTGCCATTTTGGTTTAAAATATCAAACAAACATTTTATGACCGCTGTTAATTCGGTTTTTAAGACACAAGGACTTTATAGCCAGTGAATGGATAAAATATGCATTTTTTGTTTCTAGTTTTTATTATTCTACAAATTTAACTGCACATTTTAATTTGTATTACTTGTATATTTGCCACGAATTTTCAATAGAAATAAAAATTTAACTATACTTCGTCTGTTGAGTTTTTCGTTTTTTGTTCAAAAGTCGTCCTCAGCATGAACTCTGCCCCAAAGGAAAACTAAAACGGTGCAAATATCCAAGGTCTTTAATATCAAGTGAGAAATTTACTAATAATCATGCAGTGCTTGAGGCCATTATGTTAGCAATGAAACATACTTCTCATTATCTATCAGAATAGAATTTTCTAACAGAATGCCTGCACGGATAAACCCAAAACTCAAATGAGACCTGTAACAACAGAATACCCCCAAACCATTTTTGTCAATAAAACCATTGAAAAGAGGAGTGTTACGTGTTATCCGTATGTTAATTCAACTGTGGTGCGCTTGGTAAAGTGAAAGTTTTACAGGATCTATGTGAGGGTGTTGGAAGTAAATGTAAATCAAATTTACATGAAGAGAGTTTTAGATGAAAACAAAGTAGCTTTGTACTTACAAAGAGAGGAAAAGAGAACGGAAAAGAAATAGGGGGAAAGGAAGCAGAAAACTGTTAAGTATGGCGCTGGAATGTTTTAATGTGATCTACAGGACTTGTTTCCAGTTTCTTTGGCTCTACTGGAAATCAAATTTTCTGATACACAGATAGAATTTGTTTACTACATAAATAACTAGTCAGTAACCTACAACATTAATAATTTATATTTTATTTTCTAAAACATTATTTATCAACTTTAAAAAAAGGTTTTATATTAGAAAGTAGCAAATGTAGGAACTATATATATATTAACATTGTTCAAATGGTCTAAAATAATTGTGTACCAAATTTAAGTGGTCTAAATTTATTTATTGTTTTAACATGGGAAATATAGGCAATACAAAGTCCCTTTGAAATGTCCAAAATGCTGGTTCCAATTTGAAACTTCTGAGTACCTTTGAAATAAATTATTTCTAGATTAAAGCATAATTTAAAAGTACATTAAAACCTCATTAACCCCGACCCCATTATGATGGACTTCGCTTAATCCGGACAGCCAGTTGACTGCATGTTATAAAGATTAAATTCAGCTAAATTTGGAATAAGCCATTCTAAACCAGTAGGCCACAGAATGAACCTTTCATATTCACAGTGCAATACATTTTACTACATGTTTTATGAATTAACATATTGTTTGTACATACAACTAAACTCAAAATACAAGTTCGTTTTCTATATTAAGGTTATTTAATTTAAGCCGGACTTTCAACTATCCGGAAGACTTAGAGCCCCAATTAGTCCGGATTAATGAGGTTTTACTGCATTATAAAATAACATTCAAATAACTTAGTTAACATCTCCAAAAAGTTTTGACGATATTTCAGCTCATGCAAAAGTAAAGGTGGCTGGAGCTAAAAACTACTATTAGTTTGTTCGACTGTTTGTTTGGTAACAACACTTTAAATTGATTTTGGAGTTATATTTTAGCCTACATAATCTATTATTATGATCAATACTAATGTATTGTTTTGCTTAATTCGTATAAATTAAATGTTAAATTATTTACTTTATATTGCCAATTAAACTTTGAATTTAACTTAAACATAAACACACAACTGCTGACTGATAACACAGTTAAGTTATTTACTTGTCAGTTGTTTGTTTGGTAACACCACTTTAAATTGATTTTGGAGTTATATTTTAGCCTAAATAATCTATTATTATGATCAATACTAATATATTGTTTTGCTTAATTCGTATAAATTAAATGTTAAATTATTTACTTTATATTGCCAATTTAACTTAAACATAAACACACAACTGCTGACTGATAACACAGTTAAGTTATTTACTTGTCAGTTGTTTGTTTGAGCCAAAATGTCTTATTGAAAATTTACAGTCAGATTGAATAACGAAACATTTAGCAAAATCGTTGTGACTATGTAAGTGATTAAACTTTGAATAGACCTTGTCTGAATGAGATGTAGGAAAATTCCCTTGACTGAATAACTGTATGATAAATTATCACCAAAAAAGGTTAACAATAAAGTAGCTTTTCTATAATTGCAGTTATTTACCAATATATAACTATCGGTTATAACTCGAGGCCATTACTTGAGTATTTTAAATGCTAGTTTTATAATTGAGGTTAGATTTAAATACTGAGTAAATTCGTATCGATTGCGGACTTATACAAACCGGCGTTTATGTGTAATGATACATGCAAAGTGAGTTACGCAATGTACACGCAGGCAACAAAGAGAGCATGTGTGTCTTGACAAGACTCGTACTTGTTAATTACTCTGCAACATTTGCACAACTTTGCTTCCATTCCATGTACACCTGTATGTACTGAAGCTCACATTAGCACTACCTTCATTGATTTAATCACAAACGTGTAGTCTCTGTAGAGTAAGTCTGTGGTAGATAGAATTGTAATTCTTTACTAGTAAGCTTTCACGGGCAGATTAATAAATAAGTAAAACATAATTTAAAAACAACAAAATGTATCTAGGCTAACTATGCTTTTTCGATTTTTATCTCGGTAAATGTGTACAATTATAAGCATTATATTGTAGTATAATACGGTATTAGTATAACAAAATATTTTAATTTTCCTACTCACGTTAATCATGTGTAAGTATTTTCAAATTGTTATATAACTAATGTACATTATGTGATAATTTTTAAGGTTAGAAGTCGTTGAAAATGTATATTTTGTTACACTACTTTTTGTAAACTCCATTCGTCAGAAGGAACTACTTAGGTCTACAGTTGAAAAACTTTATACAACTGGGTGTCTGCATTGAATTGGGTCACTGATTAACAAAATAAGACCTTAAAACGTTATAACGATTTTGGAAAAAGATTAGGTAGTTGGCTGTGAAACATAAAAAATTCCTTAACCATTCACAAAATATACAATTTAAAATAAACTTCTAAATCCACTTTTGTATAAATTATAAAATTTATATTTTTTATGTTACTGGCATTTTAAAAATACGAAAAAAGCAAAACCGATACGAAATAAAAAATAACATTGATGTGTTATAATGTACTATGAGTGAAAATAACCTTCCTGGAATATTTTATTTCTTACTTTTGGGTTGAAATTCAGGGTGTATTACTTTAATGTGTTATATTATTACGAGTGGTATTTTCATTACTATTGCAGTTTTCTTTAAGCATATATTATTATCTTTCAGAACAAGAAAAGCTCAAGGTATTTCCTGATCTGGAATATACTAATTGGTAAGTTTCATTTACAATAGTTTTATACTGTATTTTGTTAAGATTATTTTAAATAAAGTTCGACAAATAAGTAAGATTTATTTTTGTAATGCACAAGAACTCAGTTGTACTTTTTATTACCGTCCAATATGTATCCTAATAAAAGTACAATATTAAATGTATCAGTCACGTATTTAATAGTTGACTTAAGGGGGTGCTTCCCTGCCCGCCAATTGAATCTTATTCCCATAAGAGCAATGCTACAGAACAAGTCATTTTTTCCCGTTAATTCATGGAATAAATTTAAAAATTTGGTTTCATTTTGAAGTACTGTCATATGCGGATGTTGATTGTCGAATACATTTTCAGAAACCGTTTATTGTTTTCATAAACGTATGATATAAATAGTAAAAAATAGTAAACTTTATAAAATCTTTACTCAGTTGCAAAAAGAGATATTGCAAAAATCCTTAGCAATCAACACCCACAATCTATTTTACTTTAAGAAAAAAAATACAGCTTTCGTTTTTTAACAAAAACAGCACAAAAATATGCTTAATAGTGAAGGTATGTTTTGGTTATTTAACATTGAAATTGGTACCCAATATCGTAGTTTTGAATGTGGAGAGCCGAGCTTAACATAAGGAATCGCTTCTATTTGAGAAGCTAAGATTACTTATACAATACGTGTTTGGGGTAGTTGGTGGAAAGGCGCTGGATAGGCAAACGGACTACACAGGGAATTTAATTATATATATCTGCATTAGTTTTAACAGGGTTTAAATCTTTGGAATCAGCATATAAGTAACACAGGTGATTGCGGGACATGTTTAGAACTTAAAGAGTCACGTGAATAATTTATGATTTCTACAATAATCGTGCGAATAAGTTATTATAATTATAATTTTTTAATTTGTGAGAATACAAAATGAAGTAGAGCAGTAAGTATACAATCAAAAGTATTTGTTTTATTTATTAAACAATCAAGATTTATTTTTTTACTTCATATTTTTTGGATTGACATGATAAATTACAATTCTTGGTAAGCAAATTCAGCATTTGATATTTTATTCTTTCTTATTTTCTGTTTCCGAACAATATAATAATTAATAGTGCATATGCAAAATGTATTTTTTAAATGATAACCAAGCACCGTGTTTACAATTTTGATTTAGCTTTTTTAACATTGATTTTTTTTGTTTATCAAAATAAGTTATCATAAGTGTATATTTCCATATCAATCAAGTATATATTTATTTAGTAAGCAAAACATTGATTACTTTTACTAATCTAATTCAACCATGGTTAGTTTGAATAATGTGGAACATTAAATATTCATTTTAATATAAGGTTTAGTTATTTTGTTTTGTTTTAGAGAATTTCTATAGAATGATGTATGATATTTAAATGATTTTGTATACCTTTATTTGCGAGTGTGTACAATGGAGTTTTGAATAATCCAAAATAAATATTTAATCAATGACAATTTAGATTTGTTGTAATAATATGTGTATACATAAGTTAATCAAATAAACATGTAAACTCTTCACTAAAAATATGTCTGACAGTGATTACATTGGTTATGTCAATTGTTTATTGGGATATGTTTAATCTCATCACAGAAAAGAGCAAGTTTTGGGTTTCGTAGCTAAATGAAAGTTTTTGTTTTGTTTCATATAAATGTACTTAAGTGTAAGGTATAAATACAAATATCAGTTAAAAGCAAATTTTTATTTTATGAGTTTATAATTGTAGTCTACTCTACCCTTGAAACTAAACATTCAAATTATACATAATAGCTAAAGGAGGGAATAAATCAAACCATGTTTGATAACATATCAAAAATGTTACAAATTTATGGAATTACTTTTTCAGCTATTCAAATATCATTTTGTGATTGGGAAACAAAGAATGTGTGTTTATTTTAAACACACTTTTTGATTTGTTAGTACAGAAATGTACGGTTTCTTAGCTATTCAAATTCAAAGTTTTGACATTTTTAAACGGATTTTTTCACACTAGGTCTTTACATTGATGAGTAACGTGCAAAATCAGCTCAATAAATGTTAAGCCGTTCTAGAAATATACATTATTTAGTAAACAATTCAAAACGGTGTATATTAAGTTTTTGTACATTTTGAAACATATGATCACCTCCTGAATTATCTCCACATAATACTTCCACTGTGACAACATAACTCGACGCGGAGGAACGCTGTGGTAAGAAAGAAAGGAAGTTAAAAAATATAAAAATAACAAATTTCCATCAGCAAATTTAATAACTTTTATTCCTTTAAGAGATTGGCGCAGCTAATGCCTCCATCACTGCAATTCAACACAGATTCCTGCCTCGTAGCTGATGTTTTTTTCCCCATGCGTTAATGTTATTTTACAGTATCTTTATTAATCTAACTGGCATAGGACGAAAATAAAATAAAAACTTAGCTCCATCTTGCGTTATATATCTCCCGAGCTTCTTTTCAGTTACAACCAATAAATCACAAATAATACAATTCTTTGAAACAGTTTAATACGTATTTCAAAATCAAATAAATAATTTCGCTTCGCTCTGCATGCGACTGTAAGTTACTGCAGAGTTCAATATTGCTACTTCGAGTAAATTAATAATTTTGTATTTATCAAATATTTTGATGTCTAAACTCCTTACAACATGGAACTTTAACTTTGAAAATGTTGCAGGGGAACTTATAGAAGTGTAAGTTTGATACTTATTGTAAATCCTAGAAGTTGGTTAATAGCTCAATTTATTTATTTTCACACCATCATTTACTAATTGAAATCAAACACGTATGTAAATCATATGTTATTATTTCATTCACCAATTTTCTTTATTATATTTATAAAAATCAATACATATGCTATAAGTAAAAATAAATTACTCAAGTTATTAACCAGTCAATTTTCTATCAAAATTGTGTTTTATTGTAAGAGTTGAGGTAATTATATCAAAGACCGTGTTTTAATTTAACATTATTATACATTTATCTCGGTTAAATTATACAAGTTAAATAAACAGTTTAATATTTTGGCTTTTCTATTCGGGGACGACCAAGCGAAAACAAACCTAACGGCGAACAAATTTTTTTAAATTGGATTTTTATATCCTCTTTTAAAACCAAATTATTGAAATACTAATTTAACCACTACTCACTTCGCTCACCACCCTCGTACATAAGCAAATGCAAACAAATTTTATGCGCGGATATTTCACGGAAACTGATTAGGACAGAGACACAAACTGATTTAACCAGTTGTCTGATATTAATAATGGCGAAACATATGTAACAATAAAGGAAATATTTGTGAATTTGATTTTAATGTCTTCGTAATTTCATAATTTATATGCTGTTTCATAAAAAACCCGACTGTAGGTATATTAAATAATATTGTTAAAAAAAAAAAATCAAAACTGATAAATATTTGACACCATTAATATCCATAATAGAAAACTAATCGAAATGTTAAAAACTGCTACTGCCAAAGTTCCTAGATGATTCGAACTCAGTGTCACTGTGGTTCTATTCTTCAATCTTCTAAACTGTGGACGCAAGCGCAAAATGAATTACCAACTCAATACATATTATGAGCATAGATATGATTTGTATGTAAATTTATATGACACTTCATGACATATGTATTGGTATGTCTGGGGAATTATTGAATTGACTTTGATGAAATATTTAAAGATGGCTTAAAACCTACATTTTTATATTTTTAAACAATGATAATGACTAAGTTTGTTTACATTTAACGAGAAGAGACAAATATTAAAAATGCCAACGTTTCTTAGGTTATAAATGACAGAAAGACAATGCATTTTACGATAAAATTCTCTATATATAATCACTAAATACAAAATGTGTAACTCAGTAAACATATATTTAAAAAAACTTTAATTACCAATTCAAAATAGTTAGATTGAATGTTGCACAAATAGCCTCTTCTTCAGCATTAGGAAATTGAAACGTGACAGTCATTTGTTTACAACCCTTACCCCTTCAAACCCCTAAAGCTCATTCAACACTCCAAGGGAGGGCTACAACGAATTCCGGACACGTACTGCAAGTCAAGCCAATTATATTTTCACTTCCCCATTAATGAAAACATAATCGACAAACTATGAGTATCATCTCAATATTTACCTGCGTTGAAATGTGCGGGAAACCTCTGGTCGTATTTTCGCTTTCAGACGTGGCCTATACAACGCATGCAATCCACTATCTCTTTAACTCCAAAAGTCCAACATATCTGCGTGCAGTTTCTTTTTCTGCGAGTTCTAGCATGTACATTATTTTTGTAAATATTTAAAAACAGAGAAGATAAAGAATGAATGAAAAACATAAAGAAATTAAAAGAAAACGAATTTTTTTTTTGTATTTGTGAGTATTTGTTTAGATTTTTAAAAGATGATTGTTAATGAATAAAGTACTTTACAAAAGCATTGAATGACATGAAACATAATTATTTACTGTAGTAAATTTGTTGTTAGTTTTAGCTTAGTGGTTCTGTTGAATAAAAAATAAGTCAAAGCTTTTAGTCTTAGCACTTGGTTAAAGTGAGGTGAATAACCTTTATTTAAGGCTAGTTATCAAAAGCTGAAAATTTTTAGCCAAAGCTTAAAATCTGTCATAATGTTGTTTGAAAAAATTTAAAACAGCTGTTGCAGTTTGAAGATTGATGTTATTAGAACTCATTAAATAAGCTAATAAAAAATTATAGCTCTGCCGATGAAGAAAATACCATAACAAACGAAAGTTTAAATAAAAAAGAAATGTTTTTTTAAATTTATTGGTTTTTCTTGCATTTTTATTAGGCCTAATTAGTATTAATTAATTAAAGATTTCGAATTAATTTGAATTTTTGAAAATAATCACAAGTTGGATTTGATGATGTAGGCCTACCCTTACCTGTTCACTTAAATAAACCCAGATAATAATAATATAAACTCTTGCTATTATTATCTCTACCTATTATAAACCTAACCTGCCAGTGCTTCAACATATTAAGCAAACTGTGGTGAACTCTAATGAACAATCAGAAATTCCTTAACAAACCAAAAAGGAAGGCATGTCAAAGAAGGAAGGCAGAGAAACAAAAGATTTAACCATAAATCAACTTCAACGGAATTTGATTTTTTATCAGTTAAAACTGGCAAAGCTGCAAATTGAGCAATTAGAAAATTAACAATAATTGCATTTCTGGGCCAAAAAATGAGTTATATGCAGTTCCAACTGTAGAAATAAACTCGTTCTAATTTTCACTTCTGTATAATAAATAAATAACTTAAAGTAACTTTAAATTAAAATAAAACAAATTTAGGCCTAAGTGTGTCAATTCTTCCCAATTTCGATATTTATTCTATTAGTTTTTAGTATGAACTCACATAAGTTATTCTATAATCTATTGTTTTTATTGCTCGAATTGGCATAAATGCATCCATTTAAATGTCAAGGTAACAACTTTAAGTCACCAGGAGGGCATACTGAAATATATTCAAGCTTTCACTAAACATTTTTAGCTTTAGCTACATTTTATTCACTTTATTTTAAGCTTTAGCTAGGAAAATTAGTCAAAGCTTAAAATTATTAGACAAAGCTTTTAGTACTAGCTATTGCTTATTTTTATTCACACTATTTTAAGTAATGACTTTAAATTTTAAGTTATAGCTTTTGCTTATTTTTTATTCAACAAAACCAGTATGCTATTTATTTATCTTTTGTATACGTCCATTTTAGTTAGTTTGCGTAATTGTTTAAATTTGTGTAGAATTTTTGAAGTGAAAACTTCTTTAGGCGCGTTGGACACTTTTTTGCATGGAAAGAAATTATTGAACTTGCGTCACCGTCATCGTCATCGCACGGACCACTTTTTTTAAGGCTCTGTCGCAACCCCGAAATCATTTAAGTCTCCATCGAAATCCGCAATTGTTTAAGGCTCCATTACAAGATTAAAACATTTATAAAAAAAAAATACTTCTTAATAACCCGAAAATAAAGTTAACTTTATGAAGCTAAACAGTTTTCACTTCTGACGGCAGTCCCACGACTGCCTGTTAATTATTTTAATATTAAAATATCTGGTTTGTACATTATAATATTTACTAATACGTTGTTTCATACGTTTAAATAGAGGTAATAGCAAACATTTTTAATTATTTCTTTTTATACGTTCTTTTTCCATGTATTTATTGTTTGTAGCTACGTTCTATGTAGATTTAGTAATAAGAAAAGTTATATTCTGTCCGCTCGGCCGTGATACCTGACTTCTCGGAACTCAACGCCCCCTCCACTAGTTTGCCACCGGCAGGCCCGGTGAGCGGGTAGGGAGGGGGGGTTGAGTTCCGAGAAGTCAGGTATCACGGCCGACCGGACAGACTATATATCTTGTAAAAGTGTTGTCAATGTTTGTTGACCGAATGTTTGTTGTTATTCGGTCTTATTTTCATAGATCTATTTGTTGCGTAAATATATTTGAACTTTTTTTTCTTTCGGACTCAGTTTCGATTTTTTTTCATAAGTTATCTTCAACGTTTTTGCAAAAAAGAACTACCAAACCCAAAAAAACTAGTTCAGTAAATCTTTTACTATAAATATTTGACCAACAATAATGTTGGCATATCAAAGAAAAGGTTATAAAATTTAACCTTTAAATTTAAATTTAAGATTTGGATTTTCTTTGATGATCCTAATTAAAATAGAACCACAAAATATATTTAAGATTTCTATTTATGCAGTGTAAAATTTCTAAAGTATTTTAATAAGATAAAACGTCACGCAAGTATCTGTTCTTATAGAAAGTGTGAAGCACATGTTTCATTATTTTTTTAACTTTGTTTAAAGGAAAATGGCGACTTAACAATTTAAATACTTTTAGATAGAGTCACGAAGAAAATACTTCTTGAGTGTCGTTCATTTTGTTTTTTAATTCCCATTAATTCGACATGTAATAATATTTGAGTTTCATTTTTAGTTAATAAAAAATTTGAGAGATAAGCAAAATTCTAAATTGTCAAGTAAATTAGCAATTTTACTACTACAAAATCACTAGTATATTTTGCAGCTGTGATAGTAAGCATCACCCAAAAATATAGTTTGAGCACCATTAGTTTGTTACTTTATTCCCTTTAATTTGACCTGGCACAAGATGTAAGTATTTGAGTTCCCCAAAAATCACCATTTTATGGAAAAAGTCTAATCTATCCTTAAATAAACTTCAAGTCACCTAGTAAACATAGTTAACAGTCCTGAAAGATTTTGCTCTGTCTATGTTGAGATATAGACATATAATGCGAATTTCAAGAATGCGACTAAAATTCTTCATATCTACGGCAAGAAAGTCGGTCAAAACATTCCATTGTCATTGTATAAATATGTGTATTTTTATCCTAGTTTATGGAGCATTTTGGTCGCGTTTAGACTCATTTTATTTAGAATGTTAAGCAGAATTAAAAAAAAAATTAAATTTAAAATTGAAATAAAAAAAATTGTAGTGCTGTGGGACAACGCCACTAGGTAAGTCATTGTTTGTCACCGGCCGGCCCTGCGGCAGGTCGGGAGGGGGGGGGGTTGAGTTCCGAGAAATCGTTTAATCCCCTAGGTGCCACGGGCGAGCGGAAAGACTATATCTATTTCTATACGCAATATGTGAAACAAAACAGCAGCACGAAAAGAATCCGTTTAAATCTACTGCATGTTAGCACGAAATGTTATTAAAGCTTAACATGCAGTAGATTATTCGATAATTAACCGTTTGATTGTCTGATAGAAACAAATAATGTGTAATTTATTATATCTGTGCATGTATGAGGGAGCGGGACGTCTTGTTTTGTGGTTGGATGTTTTAAGTATAGCTATTGTGTCAAATACAAACCAGTGTGTCATTCAATACTAATCTAACTTTCATAATTTATATAAAAACTCTTAAAAAAAGGTCTAATATAATGTATACAGGTTTGGTGAATACTTTTAGAAGTCGTATTTCTCTAAAACCTCCTCCTTATACTAGTATCTGCTTAAACCAAACACACTAATATTTCTTACTTAACATACAAATAAATTAAATGCGCTAATGTTCGGATGGTTTCAATTTTGTTTCACTCGGAACAGGTGAACAGGTTTCCGTCCGCTCCGCTGGGAGTCGGATATTGTGAAACAGGTTTGGTTTTTAATTTCAACAACTAAGCGTTTAATGACGCACTTTAAACTCGAGTGGAACAATAGAGTTTAGTTTGTCCATTGTACATAAATGTGTCTGTCAAACGAAATCAATGTTTATGAATGAAAATCATATAGCAGTTTTATTCTGCGAAATTTAGTTCCATTATTCGTCTTAAAATATTAAATACATTTTTATACAGCACTAATAATATTTTATTACAATTTCCTGGAAAACGTAGTTCTTATTAATTGACGTCTAGGTCTGATCAGTTTAGAAAATGTAGATGGTTACATAAATCTACTTTCCAAAATTATAATAGCAATAACAAACTAATAAAACTACTGAATAGTATAGAATAATAAAAGCACTAACGACATCTCTGTATAGAATTATAAATTCACTAACAAACTAGTAAAAGCATTTACAAAATATGTGTATAAAATTATAAAAGCACTAAAAAATTACTATATTGAAATATAAAAACATCAACAAACTAATAAACCCACTGTATAGTATACAATTATAAAAGCACTGAAAAATTATTGTATAGAATTATAAATGAACTAACAAACTAATAAAAGCACTTGTAAAATCACTGTATAGAATTATAAAAGCACTAACAAACTAATAAAACCACTGTACAGTATAAAATATAATGATAAAAACACTAACAAAATGACTATAAAAGCACTAATAAAATTAATAACTGTATAGATTTATAAAGGCATGAACTATAAAAAAACTGTATAATATAGAATTATATAAGCACTAAAAAAAATCACGTTATAGAATTATAAATGCCTTAACAAACTAATAAAAGCATTTACAATGTGTATACAATTATAAAAGCACTAACAAAATCACTGTATAGAATTATAAAT
>JAGFPH010001172.1:218630-230139 GCA_018207615.1 Philaenus spumarius
CCCCCAAACCCCCCCTAAAATTCCGAATTTTTTCAAACCCTTTCTTAGAGGAAGCTACATACCAAATTTCATTCCAATCCGTTCGGTAGTTTTGAAGAAGTCATTTTTTAATAACTTTGATCCCCCCCAAACCCTCCCTAAAATTTCGAATTTTTTCAAACCCTTTCTTAGTGAGCACCTATGGCCCTAGAGGAAGCTACATACCAAATTTCATTCCAATCCGTTCAGTAGTTTTTGAGAAATCGTGATGAGTGAGTCAGTGAGTCAGTGAGTCAGTGAGTCAATGAGTCAGTGAGTCAGTGAGTCAGTGGGTTTTGGCTTTTATATATACAGATTTTCTTGACGCAGGAACCACTCTTGGGAAGATTCGTTGAAAACACCTTATCGCTTCATATTCATTTGTAAAAGCAGTAGCCAAAGAGCATTTGACTTTTTGTTCAATTGAAAAATAATTGTTTCGAAGTTTAATATCCCAAATTAAATAATAGAACTCAACTACGAAATTGTCAAAACAACAGTTGATTGAGATTGCACATATGGCAATGCACATTTTAACTGCAGTTTATCAAGAAGATTAATGTTTTTTTTGTTATTTCTCAATTTATTTTTGAATGGCCATAAAAAAAAGAAAGAAATTTGAGGATGCTTTTCATTTACATATGTAACATATGTAATGTCAAGTATGTAAAGTGTTCGGTATGTCCGGTATGTTAATTCAAAAGTAGCGAAATCTTCGTGGGACGAGCTGTATTTAACAGAAAGCAACACTAGGTTCTGAACTGCTATTTTGTATGGTATGTTATTTCTTAGGCAATTATTAGTTACTATAAAAGTTCTAAAAAAAGGTTATAAGAATATCATTTTATAAACTAGATGTGCAAATTGAATAATAAATATAACAAAATATACAAAAAATATAAACATGTGCCTATATCTATACCATTGCTATGGCTTTGGCTTGTGTACCAGATGTAACAAATAAATTCAGTATAATTTGATATAAATGTCACCAGAAAGCATAGCAAATTAAACTTTTTGTTCTACTAAATTTACCAATTAATTGAAGAGGAAAAGAAAACAAATATTTAATATAATGGCGTTCTCTTGTTTTGTTATTTGCAGCGCAGCTATACTGTCCGATGAATTAGTAGAGTCAATCATGTCCTTTGGCCATCTTGAAGTGACGATCTGACAGCAGTGTAGACTTTACCGTGTGGGGTCAGTTTAAGGCTTTTATTCATCCTGGGAAAACTCAGAGTGTACAGTGTGATGAAATTAGTTTGAGTACAGTCAGTAACCGGTGGACGGGGAGAAGCCAGGACAATGCTAGTCTTACCGTAAGCTTACTCTGAGCAACATCTAATACACGAGTGTGCACGATATGATTTTTTTAGGTTGGCTAGTAGTCTCAGCCGGCTTGAATGCAAACTGTGAGATCGTTGAAAAATGCGTTCGTAATCTCGTGTTTCGGATTCTATTTATCAAGAAAATAACTTTCAATTATTAAAATGGGCTGTAACTATGTGTTTGTACGTGTAAGCTAAAAACATAGAAGTTATTTTCAAAACACCTTAAAAAGCGTTAAAACTGAAATTGTTTACTTTTAAACCTTTTGTTAAAAGGATTTGCAGTAAATTTCTTTAGATTACGAGATATAAGACAAAAGCACATAGCCTGCTTAAAAAAACACAATGAAAGAAATTTCACAATGTTTAAGAGAAAAACTGCGTCCAAAAACGTTAGTACCATGTATGTGTTTTCGCTGCGAAAAAGACCCTTAAAATAAGTTGTTTGCTTACAATGAACAAATCTGTAACAAACTCCAAACACCAGTGGAGTTATATTGAGCTTTTTTAAGATGTAAAAGTTTACTTCTCTCTTGACGATTCGTCGCCATTTATGAGTAATACGTTCTTCCTTGTTGTATGCACGATGATACAAAGCTTTGTGTATAGTTCGTCAGACTTAGCAAGACCTCCACGATGCGCTGGCGGGAGGGAAGAATTTAAGCAAGTGGGGACGCCGTCCGCTGGAGGGGAAGGGACACCATGCTACTTGCTATCACAGATGTCGCGACAGCCTTGTGTTTTATTACTTCCAGACCGAAGTGTCCCGTTCAGAGCTCAACTATAGACTGAGCCTCTCTGACCCCCCACCACTCGAATTAACTCCGAGTCGACTGCGCATTTCGAGGTCATGGCTCATGCTATACTGGCATTAAAATATTGTGTTGTGCCATCAAAAGTATAGGCATTTTGTAAAAATCGCCATCCTCTATCTAAAGAATTTGACAGAATAAAAAAGTAAGGTGCTGATTACAGAATAATCCCAAAACGCTTAAACGAGTTGCTTATATCACCATACACATATTTTTATACGTCCAACAATCCTTTTAAAGTAATCACAGAATGTAGGCGAACTATGTGACCATCTTCAGATCTGCTCATGTAGAGTTTCTTAGTAACAATCCATTTACTTTAATTAAAATTGTTTAATTACTTCACTTTTGGGCGTTTAACAATACGTAAACTATGATTTTTCATGATATTAATTATAAATCGACAGAGTTACTGTATACATTTTATTTACTCAGATCCGTTCCTGCAGAGATTTTTAAGTTGATTATTTAATTAGAAGAAACATTTAATTTTCTATAAGGCCGGCATTTAGGTAAAACTTTTGTAAATATTACATTCCTCCAAGTCTTTCATGAATTTATGCAACACATCCATTTATATGATTACATTAAAAAGATTATTGGATGGATAAAAACAAGGTAATTTTTACATTAATAAACTTATTTTATATAATCCTGGAAGCTATTACTAAATTGTTTAAATTCGTTTTTTTGTGAACATTCCTTATCTTTCAAGTCTTTGCGTGGGTTTTTGTTATCTTTTCGTTGCAATATTGATTACTTGTAAGTTAATAGTGGAAAACAAAATTGAAATAATTATTCAGAGTTAATTATGAGGGCATATAGTGATTTTATGAATTATTGGAACATTTGCATGTGACGGCGGGTTTTTTATTCAACAAAAAAGTTGAAGTTCTAAAAAATAACGTTTGTTTGTTTTTCTAACTTTAATGAAAACAAATATAATAAACCTTTTATGTATGTATTTTGTATTATTTCTTCGTTTGTAGCTTTGCATCTAATGCCGACAATATAGTACATTTAATGGTGTTTTAAAACTTAAAAAAATGGCATTTCCAATTAAGGAAAATATGAACAGCAATTACAATACCGAAAGTGACAAATGAGCGGATGGTCGGATGAAATAGTACTTGCAATTTCCAATTGAAATAGCCTATACCACGTATCGGTCACTGAGAAACACAAATTAAATTTAAACAATTTTAAAGGCAGTTCGTACAATTATTGCTTATCTGCTATGAAATAATAATAAATTTTAAAACACTCAACTGAAACAACATTGTGGCCTTGGGTCGAGGTTCGGATTGACATCTTTGTAAACGTGTGCCAATATATTGTACATTGTTCTATTTCTGAACTGTTATCCAAGCGCTAGATAATTGGTGAATCTGTGTTATAATGCTAGACCTTGTTTATTTAACGCTAAGTATTTTACTTTAGCCTCGTCGTGGACAACAATGTAGTTTTTGTTTCAAATACCATCTCTGTCATTAAATATGTGATTCGTGGTGCAACAATGCAGATTATTGTTTGTTTATTGGTTATAAAATAAATCTGTTTGAATATCGTTCGTATTGTGTTTTAACTTGTAAGACATAACGCTTGACTTCTTTTTAATGTATGCTGGATGAAAGTTTAGGCGCTATGTGTAAGCCCATTTTGTATTTCGTTATTGTGTCTCAAAAAGTAAAAAACAAATAAAGGATATTCTATTAACATTCTATAGAGTTCTGGAGATTTTGTAACTATTACTGCATTTCTAGAGTCTTAGGCGAATGTTGTTTGAGTCTTCATCATCTGGAAAAGTAAGGAGCATAAAAAACCAAACCAAAACAAATTATAACGGCAATGGAAAATAAAATCTGGACAAACTTAAAGAATAACAAACAATCTTTTTTAAAACTGGGATACAATTATTTACAATATAAATAACTATTTAAAATTGGTTACAAGGAAAAGCCAATATCTCCATAAAACAACTAATGAATAACCAATAAAAATTTTGAAATTTAATTATAAAATAAAACACAAATAAAGAAACTCTTACTTAACAGTGAAACATAATAACAGCAATTTAACAAAACATTACTACCCAGAAAAAAAATAATAATAAATAAATAAATAAAATAAAGTTACATTAAATTTACAATTTTAGTTTTGTTTAGTTTTTAAAATTGTTTTATTAATGATGATAACCGTCAAGATATTTTCCTTTAAACAAATTTATAAACCGGGTAATTTTTGTTGCCTTAACCTGCAATGGAAATTTCACTCTGAAATGAAGGTGAAAATGTAAGGTAGGTTTTAATATATGTGACTTGTGTAAATATATATTGATTGTATATTATGTTTTATTTAAGTTTTGTAAGTGTTTGCAAGGACGTCAAAACTCTCTTACTAGGTGCGCTAGTCTGCATCCAAAGTGCAAATTACTACTGAAAATTCAAAACTGCAGTTGGTTCAGTTACTTTAGTTGCTATTTTGATTCAATTTTAGCATTAGATACGTTTTTTAGCGTTATTGGAGCGTATTATCAGTCGCCATTTTGGAAATGGTTAAGAGCCACATTTGAATATTTTATGCATTTTAGAGCAATGAGTTTTATCTTATTTATTAAAACTATTAACATTAAAAAGAACGACGGGTTTTTGCTAATTTTAGTTGTTGCAGACAATTACCAAGAAATTATGTTTTTAGTTTTTTTGTCGATAACTCGGTTATCCTTGGACATACAGGAACGACAAAAAAGCATTTTGTCTCTCATTAAAAAATAAAAATATTTTGTCTCTTGTAGATTTTTTGTAAAGTTAACGGTTTTTAAGATATTCCACCTTAAATATTTGTAACTGCCGCCATTTAGAAATTATAAAAATAAATCATTTGTTTTTGGTACACTTGTAAATCTTAACATGCAAAATACTTATTCTAAATTTTAACTCGATATCTCATCTATTTCTAGAGTTACAGTGAGTTTTTGTAAAAAAACAAAATGGCGGATTGTGATTAAACTAAGCCGAATTCCAAAAAATGTTACTAAACATTTTTTATTTGTTTTAATGAATACAATACGATCCTGTATAGTCCGTTACGGTTTCTAGGGACACCCTCTATATATTAAAGTTTAAAATTAAGTAAACGATTGTTACTTTAGCGTGAAATTATCCTTAACTAATTAAAATTAATACTAACAAAATTTAAATACCTTAACATTTTTCCTTGATCAATTATGCAGTTTTTTGTATACAAAATTTAAACTTACCAAACTTCAATAAATTTATATCTTACAACATATTATTACTAAGTAATATATAAAGTCTTTATTTATACGTTATTGCTTTTAAGTTATATACTTACATTAAACTTTACAAACAATATTAATACGATAAGCCAGTAACGTTAGTGAATATGCTATATAATGTCAGTAGGCCTACGTTTATTAACACTATTCTGCCGCCATGAGTGCGAGTACATCGTAGCGTGGCAGTGTCTGAGCATTGACCGGCTGCCCTGGTATTAACACAGTACACGCGGCGCATGCGCATATACTGCCTAAAGCTGCGTATAGACGGGGAGAGTATTGGGTGACAGTTCTAGCGGAGAGTAATAGCTGCTAGTGGACTGGCCGGCAAGTAGGTATTTACACATAGCTAGTACTCGCTGCTAGTAAATAAACACACTGGCGGCCAGTCGGGCGATCTCTTTTGTGAAGGTTGTTTCTTGTATAAAGTTATGATGTATGGTAACGATGAAGAATTTGAAGAAGCTTTTGACGAAGCTGTTAGTGAGGGAGTTGTGTTGTTGAGCGAGAAGCTAAAGGAACCATTGCACAGGAGTAGCCCCTGGGTAAATGAATAGGTTGGTAGAAGAGGTATACTTAGTGCCTCAGAGTCACTTTTAAGTGAGTTGGCAGTAGAGGATCCTGAAAAATACCGAACACATATGAAAATGAGCGTAGAAAAATTTGAAGAATTACTGCAACTGATGTTGAACAGTAATAATTGATTACACTTATTACAAAGAAGAACACTGCAATGCGAAATGCAATATCTTCCAGACAAAAACTTGAAGTTGGTCTTCGATACCTTGCAAATGGTGATCGTTTCCAATCACTTTCATTTTTGTTTCAATCAACTATGTTTGAAACCATTGTTTCATTTCAAAATGGAGTATTATCATTTAAACTTTGTTTTTGGACCTGTGAAACCCCGAATATAGTTCGAGTATGGCCATTTTGTTACTGTACAAGTAGGTACGTCTTAATAGCCGTTATATTTCACAATGTTGATTTTTGAGAAATTAAATATAACTCGCCAGATTTGAAGTAGATCCTCTTGATATCACCATGCCCCTCAAATATGAATCCGCTGTATTGAAATAGGAAGGACAGTTTGGTTTGTACAAGTCGTCAGTTCCATTTCCGCTTCTGTTGGATTCTTGTACCTTTATAAATTCTTGCTAATATGTACGATTTATATTTTTAATCTCCAACCGTAGGAAGTCAATGTTAGTCACGGCGATGTCTTCAAGAACTAATTCATTCAACAGTTTTACCATTGCTGAATCTCTTTTATTTTTTGCACATAATCGTCACAGTTAAATGTCTATTAATTGTCAATACATTCAATAAACATAAAATGTTCGTTAATCAGTCTAGGCCTAATCTAAAATTGTTGTGTGTATATTTAATTTATTTTACCTCCTTAACGGCAACATATTACATACAATAATTTTAGGTTAGGCCTAGAAACTTACACACAATAATTTTAGGTTAGGCCTAGACTGAAGAAAAAACATTTTATGTTTATTGAATGTATTTAGGCTACAATGAATGGACATTTAACTGTGTTTACCATTTTAGTTTTGATGTTATAATTAATTCATTATACAGTATAATAACATTTGTTATAATAACATTAAACGTATATAAACTGTAAATATTTTGTATAAAAACAATCTAATACTAAACGGCAATTGAAAGATTAAAATTATGTGTGTATGTTGCCGTTAAGGCTGGTAAAATAACTGAAGAAAAGGCGTGATGAACTTCGTTCCTGACAGGTTTCCCACGACCACACACATTTACTTTTTAAATTTTAACTAGGCCTATCATTTAAATTTTTACAAATTTACAAAAATTATTAATTGGTATTTTATAAAAATGTCAGTAGAAAATTTTGACACCTAGTCATCTATAAATATTATTCTTAATCGACCTTGTTTGTGGGACTTAACAAGCGATGAATATTCTAATAAAACTTTTAAAAAAAATTGATTCAATGAAGTCTTCTGTACATTTATAAATTAAATCGCCTAAGCCTAATGAAAAAAATTATGAACATTCTGAATGTTTCGAAAATAAATAGAAAGTAGCTGTGACGTCAGAGACACCGGTGTACCGGTGTCTCGTCTGTTGTTAGCCTCAGTTTATATAAAGTAATAACGTTAACTCGACGGTTTTAAAATGCAACTACAGCTGTTGTTACAGCTTCCCTCGTATTAAAGATCTGTTAGAGTAATGGTACACTCCAAAATATGAATCGCTTTTCAATCAATTTGCTTCTTGACATTAACAAGCACGAATTGGCGATGATTGATCTTCAAAAAGAATATAACTCTCATCTATTCCTTAATTTAAATCCATGTTATAAATATGTCATTTCAATCCAAAATAACTATATTCAATCCTATAATCTTTGTTAATTAAACCGGACAAACAAGACAATAACTTCAATGTATATCAAGTATTGTGGGTTTTCTACTCAAGTATTAAATAAGGCTTTCATTACATATTGTAAAGGCTTTCATTACATTACAATATATTAACAATATATAATATATACTATTTGTTAATTAGTTCATCATGTTTTAATTTTGGGGTATCACTTGACAATGAGAGTTGATAGATATCTTCTAAAACGCTGTATATTATATTTTTAACAGGTATATAATGACAAATTACTAAATAAAAAATTATAAACATATAAACAATTCCTACATGAATGTTTTAACATCTAGTAATTTTTATTTTACTTGAAATAATATGCTCAAGAATACGAAAGCTGCATGCAGTAATTGAAGCCCAAACTTTCAAGCAATTAAAACAATACTGAATCAGCGAACAACTGATCATCGGAGTTTGGCAAGCATCCACATTGAAATATCTTTTGACGCAAATTCCTTCGATGTTTGACAAAACCGACACTGAACCGAAAACCGAACAATTTTGTGTGCGTCCGTAAGTCCCCAACAACATTTTTTCATTGACACATACACAGAATATTTAAATTTTAACTACCACCGTCGTGAGTAGACATATTTTCCAAATTGTTGAAACCCTAAAATATAGGCCTATAAACTTAATTTTGGAAATTTGCTCAACTCACGTCAGCGGTTCAGCTGCGTGGTCGAATTATTTATGAAAAGTAAATAACATTTTGTGTAGTGAGACTGCTTCCTTCATTGGCAGAACCTTGCCATTTTAAAATCTGTATGTTTTAAATCTAAGTGATTATGCTTAAATGTTAAATATTATTTACAAATTCTTAAAATTATTTATTTACTATAAGTTACTTACATGGCATTTTGAGGAAAAACAAATGGGGATCTGTGGAATTACTTTTTTAGATTATTAAGATTTTTGTATGAGGATACCTTATACAATTGTCTATAGGATAAATAAAGAAATTAAATACATTTTCACCGAATACGTCGCTCAACGCAAATATTGATTGGTTTTTACACAGCTAAAGACAAGCAAATTTTACATCTTTACCTTAATGTAAATAATATTCATAGGCCTACAACTATAGTTTATTAATCATGCCACAGTTATGTGCCACAGTATGTAAAGTATGGCATTTTAAAAGATTTTATAAGAAATACCATAATATGAAATAGAAGCAATCACTTATTTTTTCAAAGCTGTATGACTTGTGAAACTTAAACATGTTTTCCCTTGACAATATTGTCTCAGAATTCCATTTACAACTAATTTTCCTTTTAAAGTTATCTAAAGTTATCGACCGTAACACAACATGTACAGCCTACGTTTTAAATAGGCCTACTACGCTTGATTTATATATCATTCTGCTGTAGTTTAACATAGATGAATCTATTCGAATGCAGCGAAACATTAATTTAATTTGCTGATTACTTATTGAACAAATAAACTGATAATGTCGTGTAAATGAAGAATAAAATAAAACGAGAATCTCAATTATTTAGGAAATTCCAATTAAAATTTAACATTATAGAAGGCGCCAGACATGAATTTCAAATGAGACGATTTCCTTAAACTCTTGAAATAATGGATAGCTTTATCTCAAGGCGGGCGAATTCAATTTGAAATATTTTACTTCAATATGAAATTCAATATTGAAGCGAAATAGAAGAAAATACCTCGTGCGACATCTTTAAAATGGAATAACTTTGACAACTGTACTGAATGCAATATTGTCGAAATACTTCTAACAGTATGATTCCTAGATTTGCTTTTATTAAAACCGTATAAACGAATAAGCTCAAATACAGTGTTGTATTACAGAAATAATAATGCACATTGATACATTGATTATCATACAAAAATCAACACAAAACCAAGCCTGGAATTTATTTTAAGGTTATGTTTATAACTTTGATCAAAACGAATGCTCAAGATCGTTGAGAGAATTTTTCGAGCAGGATTAAATAAGAAGAATAATTCGACCACGTACCTGAAACGCTAAGTTTAGCGAATTTCCAAATTTAAATTTATATGTTTTATTGTTTCAACCAATAATTTGTGAAATTGGTCTAGTCACGAAGGCGTTGTATAAGGTCTTCTAAAGAAGGAGCTATGTTTGCACCTCGACCTTGCGGCCTCGGGTTATGGACAACTTCGCTTCGCTCGTAGCGTACAAATTTGGCCGTAGGCATCGGATCAGAAGATTTTCCCATGTGTATCAGGTATTTTTATGGTATTTTACGTTTTGATCGATTTTGGGGGAACCAAGCGAGCTATAAGGTCATGTAAAAAAAAAAACAAAATGTGCAGAAGAATATCCTACATTTATTTTCTTAGACAAACCCCTAAAGTTTCATTGTAGTATAAAATATCTCAATAAATAGTTACTTCCGGTCAAAAAACGTGCTTCCGGTTGTTGGATGTTTTTTTGCTTACGAACTCGTCTGAAACGAACGACATAGAAAATCAACGTGTTTATGAATCGGTTTGTCCAAATCGTATTTAAAATGCGGCCGTTATAGTGCGAACACATACATGCTTGTAAGTATATTTATATATATAAAATCCAAACTGACTCACTGTCTCACTCATCACGAAATCTCAAAAACTACCTAACGGATTGGAATGAAATTTGGTACTCTAGGGCCGTGGGTGCTGGCTAAGAAAGGTTTTCAAAAAATTCGAAATTTTAGGAGGGATTTGGGGGGAGGTCAAAGTTACTAAAAACAACCACCGAACGGATTTTAATAAAATTTGGTATTTAGTTTCCTCTAGCGCCCTAGGTGCTCGCTAAGAAAGGTTTTCAAAAAATTCGAAATTTTAGGGAGTGTTTCTGGTGGTAAAAGTTACTAAAAAATCCCCATAAGATATACAAGTGTAATATATTTTTGATATATTGATTTATTTTGTTGTTGTTATTATACATTTAACTTTGATTTGTCTATCCGTGCAAAGCCGGATCGGGCCTGCTAGAAAATATATATATTTAGATCTATACATAATTTTTAATGACACCCCAAAAGGTGTTTTGGGGACCATGATCGGTGCTCATTTACTACTCCCGACCTTAGGTCTCACCATAATGGTCACTGCAATAGCTCATCTTTCCAAACACCGTGAAGTATTAGGCTATTTACATTTACCATGTTGAAAACCCCTAAATGCATAAATAACCGGATATATATAATTTATTGTTGCAGGCCTAGGTAGTTCTTTTAAGAAACAAAGGAAACAAAAAGATTTGAAAGAAATATACTTTTTCCACCACTTTTAAACTAAAACATATAATGCAGAATACATTAATTATATAAAAGTTTGTAAATATCTATACATATTCAACATGAGTATTATTTCATTTTATATTTTGTAATTATTAAAAATGTATTACACTATAACATTAGCCTTATAATTATAGTACACATTTACCTAGTTTAAAATCCCTACAGAATAATTATGTAGTGCTAGATAAAGTTTGGTGTTTTCAAATTATGTTTTTCTGATGTGTGTCTAGTAATTTGTGATTTTCACGTGGCTTACTAGTAGTCAAATAAACTGTAGTAAAGTTATTTACTTTAAAACTGTTTAGTTTCAACCTGCTTTCTGTATGGTTTACTTAAACATCCTGTCGC
>JAGFPH010001172.1:255543-270935 GCA_018207615.1 Philaenus spumarius
ACGGTTACTCCACCCATCAAGCTCCTATTATTCTTTAGATCCTTTAGTGTCCTGTCAAGTGCCTCTATGTCTCCTTTATGTGCCATTGTAATCTCGTCCCACACAATCATTTTGCAAGTCCGCAAAACACGAGCCATGTCACTCTGCTTTGAAATGTTGCAAAGTTGAGGTCTAGAGGCAACTTCAAAACCAAATGTGCTGTTTTAACCCCTGTAAGTAAGGTAGCTGCAATTCCAGACGAAGCCACAGCTACAGCAATGTGTTTCTCTTTTATGATCTTAGCCAACTTAATAAGTTAATGAGAAAGGTTTTTCCAATACCTCTTGGAGCATCCAGAAAGAAAAGATGTCCATGGTCAGAATTTATGCTGGATATTAAGGTATCACACACATGCCTTTGATCATCATTCAGAGTTGACTCGTTTTTTCTGACTAACTCAGACATCTTTGAATCGTCATAAGAAACCTCTCTCATTAACTCACAATTCGCAAAATCAACATTTTGAAATCAAAACTTCTGGACATTGCTGCTGAAGTCTCATTTTGACATCGTCTGACATTGCTTCCTTGTATTTGTCCTAGAGTTTAAAGGCATCAGAAACTTGACAGAACACCAACATCACTGCAAACAACGTACGTATTTTGTGAGGAGATCTTGATAGTGCAGCGTCCTCGAGAGTCTTACACCAGTGACTATCATCTTCCAGTAATCCTAGAGCTCTGCACGCTGATTGAAAAGTGGGATGAACCACACTATTCACCTTCTTGAATGACTGAAGCATGTAGGGCCTCGTACCTCATGAAGTAAAAGACGAAGATGGTAGCACTCAGTAATCATCGGGTGCACGGTGTAGACTCTACCTAAACCAACGTCCTATTTTACTCCAAGCCACCCTTAGACACCTTTTCCCTCCTTTCTTCTGCAGAACTTGTTATTTTTCCATACGTAAAAAGCAGGTACTTCACTGTATAGTAGTGTCCGAGCAAAAGTGTCTACTTAACACAGATCAAAGAACCCTAACAGCGTGGGTTTTGGAGGGTTTTGAACTTTATCTTCAACGTTGTTAGAGTTAAAGTAGACTCTTTGGCCATTTTCAAGGTGTACTGAGAGATGCATGACGGGTGGATATCTCTCATGGATTGAGAAGCCGAATATCCGCCAAGCAGCCTCGGATTCGTATCGTTTTACCTCATCAAACTCATTCTCGAGACCAAACGACGCCTGATCACTGCCCTTGTTTACTTACTTACAAATGTATTTGATAGATTTGATTGAATTACAGATTTCTACATTAATGTGTCCATCAAAGGTACGGAGAAGGACAGGATTGTACGGCACAACTCACCTGTTGTCCAGATCCATTTTTAAAAATGTTTACAGTAAATCCTCCGTCACTCGGAGAGCGGCGTCGGTATTGTGGGTAGCCATCCGTAGTCTGAGTGTCCTTGGCCAATGGGCGGGGGTAACGTTTGCTGCAAGAGCCGTTCACCATACAGGGAGAGTTGGGATTCAAACCTCTGCAGGGTCCATGGATCATGGCTGACTTCACTATTTCATGGAGCTTCGGATCAAGATCAGGGTTCGGAATTTCAGCACTAAAATAACACTATCAGTTTGGCTAAGTGTTATTTTATCGATGAGCCACAGCATAAAGTGAATGTGAGGAAGTCCACGCTTCTGCCATTATACTGTGTACATGAAGCACCTAACTGGCACTTTTTTAAATAAGTCCATGATATTTTTTACTTTCAGGTGAAACACTCTTGCTATAATATCATGTCTGCAGTGAGGTGCCTGACCATCAACTAACTGTTCATGGATTTCGGGCCATTTAGGATTACACGTGAAAGTAATAAATAGATCAGGGCGACCGAATTGGCGTACATAGGCCACGGCGTCTTGTGTCCTTTCATACATGTAGCGAGGTTCCCCTGTGAAACTGGAAGGCAACACCCCAACCTTTCCCAACTCAGATGCCTGACCGTCACGTTCATTGACAGCGACCCGTAAATGCACATAATCCTCAACTCGTAACTTGCCCTGATTTTGCCTTAGAAAATTTAATCTTTTCGTTTCGATTTTAGCAAACATATCAGTAAGAAACTGATTAAGAAGACTACCATACAGAAAAACTAAGTTTTCTTGGCTCTCTCTTTTCATGAGCATATACGAATAGAAGGAGGAGGCCGATACAGTTTTTCTTAAGACAGCTTTGGTGTTTGGATTAATCTGAGGGATGTCAATAGAGTAACCATCCTCTCCATGGCAGAACATAAGTGGATATTGTAGCGCATCATATGCACGATATGTCTCACTTATACGGGTCAGTCGTGTTTCTCTGCCATAAAGAATGATGTCTCGTTTCTCAAAACGTTGTCCAACAATCACCAAAGCTACTTCCGATGTTGTAGGTTTGTTGTATCGGCCTTTATGTGCAACTACTGGCTTTCTGCCTGCAGCTACAACCATCTGAAAATCTTTCCCCTCTGGTGCATTCTCCATAGCAGTTTTAAGGTCCTTGATGTAGAAGTTTGTTGCGTGGAGCTTTTGTTGGAGTTGGTTAACTAATCATGGCTTTACAGCTCGAGCGTTGTTACACCGTAAGTTACACTCCCTCTCTTCTTCACCAACAAAATAAATTTGTAAAAATGATAGATCTCGCTCTGATGACGGCAACAAACTTCCTATTAGGTGATAAACCTGTCCCTGAACTTTAAAGGTTGGCATAAAGTAGCCCTCTTTTACCTCCTTTGCCCCAAAAGAAGTCATTTGAAAACAGTTGTTGTACTGCCTGATGTTTGAAAGGAAGTGTTCTGAATTTGGATGTAAATGTTTCAAAAGACTAAAAAGTGGCTCCGGAGGTAGTTGAATTTTCAATTGGCACAGCAGAGACCAGGTGACTCATCTTTCCACTTCATAGCTGTCTTTCCACCATTTAAATGTCGTCATAGGACCTAGTTCAATTGTTTTGTCTTTGTGATAATCGGTGTTTAAGTTGTAGTGAAACCCTGGCATTGATTTATCAGACCATGAACTGTATTTTTGAACGGCAGCCATATTGATCTGGGGATTTTGTTAACTGTACTTTTTGTCACGATGCACGGCAGAATTCTTTTTATTGTTTCTTTTGACAGCCTCGCGATTTACGGCGGGATTTTTTGCATTGTACTTTTGACAGACTCCCTATGTGCACGATTAGTATTAGAAAACCGTTTTCGCCACTTTTTCCCACATTTCTGGGTGGTTTGAACAATGTAACAATGCTCTGACTCAACAGTATCAGAAGATAAACACGGTTCTGCCGACGAAGACTGAGGCTGAGAGTTTTGAAGATCACTGACTGAAAGCTGCCCAATTTCCGCAATATAAGAGGAAACCGGAGTATCAGGAATAGAAGGGTTTAGAGGAATGATAGCATCAAAATGGCCTCTTATTAGCTCCTCAGTAAACCTCAGTCTTCTAAATCCCTTATCAGGCTCTCCAAAACTCTCCCCTAATAAAATACTGTCCCTATACACCTGCAGCTCATAGGAGGATATTTCAGATGCTGTTTTGATTTCACATATGGTACCGAAAATTGTTGGTTTGCTCAGTCAGCTACATATTCCGCTTTAGTTCTGTAAATATCCCCCGATGGCTTTAGAGTGTACGGTTTGAACCGACGCCAGTTATTAGATACGTGATTCACAACCGTGTTCGCACCTCAAAACCCAGTGTGTCGGTGCCGTGAACCACGTAAACCAATGAGTAGAATAAACATTAGCCATCAGGCTTGGTATGGACTATTCTGTGAGGGGTCGGGATTCTATTGATATTTATTATTTCCATTGAAAACGTAAAAAACTAAAATAAAGCTTCGTGAAATAAATATAAAACAAAAACAAAATAAAAAGCTTTTATGAGGTAACTAAAATGGGTTAAAGCTGTTTTTTACACTGATAAATTAACTAAAAAGACGTTTTTGTCACAAAATAAAACAAAATAAAACTCTTATTAAAAATGAAGCAAAAAGCTGGGTAGCTACAACTGAAGTAACTAAAACTGTAGTAGTAGTATGTATTATAGAGAAATTCAAGCAATAGTAAACCAAAATGCCAAGATTTTGAAGAAGAACAGGAACGCAGTATGGTAATACGTGACCAAACAGCGCAGAGTGATAAGCAAAACTGATGCAGTCAGTTGAGGAAAGGGAGTAGGAAAGTGAAAGTGAGGGAGGGGCGGGAGGAGCAAGGTACAGTTATTTGTGCCAGGTTTATTGTTTCAAGGCTATATACATTTTAAGAAATCGTGATCAGTCTTTAGGCAACAAAATAAAAAATCCAAATTACCTATATTTTAAAACATTAAAAAAAAATTCGTAAGACTTATTTCGTAAGACCATAGAATATTTTGTTTAATTGGAATATCTATTTCATAAATAGTATATGTGTAAGATTTCACCATGTTTAGACAAATAAGTTCATTAGATATGATGATAAATAATATAGATCGGGGCAGCAAAATATATAGATAGATGCCCCGAAACGGATTTGCATGGATCGATAGAGAAATCAAAGTTAAATGTATATTAACAAATAAAATATATCAATAAATATATTATACTATGTATTTTTATGGGCATTTTTAATAACTTTGACCCCCTAAACCCCCTAAAATTTCGAATTTTTTGAAACCCTTTCTTGGCGTGCACGGCCCTAGAGGAAGCTACATACCAAATTTCATTCCAATCCGTTCAGTAGTTTTAGAGAAATCATGATTTACTAACTTTGACCTCCCCAAACCCCCTCTAAAATTTCGCATTTTTTTAAAACTCTTCTTAGTGCGCACCTATGGTCCTAGAGGAAGCTACATACCAAATTTTGTTCCAATCCGTTCAGTAGTTTTTGAGAAATTGTGATTAGTGAGTCAGTGGATTTGGCTTTTATATACTGTATATGGATTAAGTTTTTATTTTTGCTATACTTATGTAACATTGTACAATATGATTTATGCTCAATCTAAAGTCAACTCCGAATCCAATATCTTACCTATTTCCAAAGATGTCATTTTTTTTTATAAAAACATTTTAAAAGGGTGGTTTTAGGGCGTAATCGTAAAATTTTATTTTGTCATTATTTTAATGTAATAAACTCAGAGGTTTTGTGTTTTTTTTTTCAGAAAACAACCAGTTTAACTGAAAATAGTTTACAATTTCAGGTATTTTTCAAATAAAGTATTTTTAATATAATTTATTATTCTATATTAATATCTCTTTATAGATACTTCAAAAACAGAATTCAACTAAAATGTCAATTCCGCATTATTGTTTAGTTTTATTTCAAGGTGAAAAGAACCGACAGACCATTATTGCCTGAAACCCAACTTAATAATCTAATAAAGAAACATCTTTAATATTCTTCCGCAATAGAACCAAGCACCTCAAGTTTCAGATTGAGGTACAATTAACTCATAAAAAAAAACAAGAAAACACAAGTTCCGTTGATAAGTAAAGTAGATTGAACTCTCAAACAACTTGAAGTAACTGTGTGCCAGAGAAAAAGATATTAGAGTTTGAAGTATTTCTTAATATATAAAACCCAAAGACATAAGAAGGCATTTCATAATAAACGGTACCAGAAACTGGCACATACTTTCTCACAAACATATTTAAATTAACAGATTCACTGTGACTTCATAATTGTATTAAAGTAGAAGAGGGGATACATTAAAGTAGGAGAGTAACTAGTAAATATTATCATTATTATTATTGAAACTAGTCAATCGGTTTTGAACAAATTTGCACCAAACATGTCAATTAGGTTAGATGCACGAAAAAAGGATTTGAAATTTTTTGAAAAACATTCCCCTTTTTGGCCAAAAAACCCCCAAGAATCAGTTATTATTATTATTATTATTATTATTATTAGCTAAACGAGAATTTTTAGAAAGATACGGTTTTTTGCATATGGTAGGGTACATTAAGGGCTACAAATTAGCCAAATTTTATCAAAATCGTTAGAGCCGCTTTTTTAATAAATTGACATGTTTGGTGCAAATTTGTTCGAAATTGATCGAATAGTTTTCTCTCTAGCTTTGTATACATACAGACAGATATACAGACAGACATTTTGTAAAACACACTTTTTTGGACTCAGGAGTCCCAAAACGGATATTTCCACAAAATCTCAACATCGATTTTTTGTGATCACCATACTGTCTCTATACTATAGTATAGTGAGAAAGTAATAAAAAGAACAAACAGAAACTAGAGAATGAAATAATGCCAGCGCGAAGTGAAGGTGTATATGGTAGCCTAAGGTAGACTATATCAATATATATACAAAAAGATCAATGCTCAGTAATTGATATATGTGTATGAAATAAATAAATAAATTTCCTGGCATGATATAAATTTATAAAATTTATTTTGTTTAATAATAGGCCTACCATTAATTTTTGCAGATATTCAGATATTTAGGTTATAGAAAAGGAAGAAACATTTTTAATGACTTTAGATAAACGACTCTTGCAACCAATACGTCAAAATAAAAAATAGCAAAATAAAATTTAATGTTTCATTTACTTAATAATGCCATGGTATAGGTAAAATTTCTACTTTCACTGAAAATTTTTTGTTTAAATTTTTCTTTGGTATTTTATTTGGGTTTACTTATAGCACTTTTCTCTTTCAAAGATAAAAATCATATAAAAATACATCCATCTATGTATATAAAATCCAAATACCGCTAACTGACTTACTCATCACGAAATCTCAAAAACCACCTAACGAATTGGAATGAAATTTAGTGCGTAGCTCGCTGGGAAAGGTTTTCAAAAAATTTGAAATTTTACCCCGTTTGGGGGATCAAAGTTACTAAAAAAAGCACCGATCTGGTTGGAATGAAATTTGGTATGTAGCTTCCTCAATCAATGGCCCTAGGTACTCGCTAAGAGAGGTTTTCATAAAATTCTAAATTTTAGGGAGGGTTTGGGGGGGTCAAAGTTACTAAAAATCCCCATAAGAAATAAATAGTACATAATATATTTATTAATATATTTTTTTGGTTAATATAAATTTAACTTTGATTTGTCTATCCGTGCAAAGCCGGATCGGGCCAGCTAGTAGCTTTATAAAAACAGAAAATAAATAGACCATAAAAAAGTATGTAAATGTGAAAAATAAACTAAATCTATAATACTAAATTCCCAAATTTTCTGTGTTAATTTGACAGAATAAAAGGAAAATGTTATTGCATTCCTTTCCAAATCACAAATAATAATACCAAAGAAGGCAACATAACAAAATCAGATCAAAATACAAGAGTAAGACAATAGTCCAGTCAATAAATGACCCAAAATGAGGTGTAGAGTGCGTGAGCAGGTAACTAAGCGATTCCTTCAGAAACTTGTTCAGGGGCCTTAGGTTGTTAACATACCAAAAGTCCTGACTCCTAGGTGATGAGCGGGGGGGAGGAGGGGGGGTAAAGGTACGAATTTTGGGTTTTTCGCTTATATCTCGAAAACGGTGCATCGGAGAGAAATATTTTTAGATAATAAAATGTAGCTCTTAAAATTATCTAAAACTTTTATATTATATGTTTTTTTTCTAATTCCTAACCGTTTTCGAGCTATACCCTCGGAAAAAGTTGAAATTTACAAAAAAAATCAATTTACGTCAAAATATTCATAAACATTGCATCATATTGTCTAAACCTATTCATAAACGAAAAGTATGAATAGGAAAGAAGTTGTAGATTTTTAAATTCCCTTTTAGAATATATATACATATGCTGATTAATGTCCAACCCGCCTAAAGTTACAGCAATTTTAAAAATTGTATAGCATAACCGAATCGCCAATTATCCGTATCGGTCCTAAGCGTTATATAAAAAATTAAAACTAAGTAATTTTTCAATAAAAACAAGTTATACAAGTTAAAAAATGATACCGTACTTTCATGCATCTGTACACTTCCCCTACGCAAAGTCCTGCCAGTTGTATATTCAAGATATGGAAAATCTACCATCAACAATGACTCCTGAAGAATACCACAAGTTTGCAGCCAGCGGGTATTTTACTATGCGACGCTCTGATCGCTTTTGGTCAGGCGTATGGTCAGATATGACAATTGAAACCACGTTGATGCGATCATTCAAAAGCCGAGGAGGCATAACTGGAGGCAGAGGTGTTTCACACAACGTACTCAGCAAATGGTTAGTTGGTATGAGTGCAACTCATGAGATATGCACTTCGCTTGAAGAGTTTTCTGGAGTCACATTCACTTCAAGTGAAAAACACAAGGACATTGGACAGGCTCGCAAGAGTAAAGATGCAGAAGATATTGTCAAACTCAATCAGTGGTTTGATTCTCATCCTCCCTTCCCAGAAACCTCTCAAATCATGTCAATTTCGAGTGAAGTTGTCGGAGATGCCACGATAACATGCTATGATGCTGTTCGAGTTGTTAAAGGGCTATGAATTCAATAGTTGACTTGACATTTGCAGACGTAAAGTTATCGCGCAAGGATCGGGCATTGCCAATATCTTCTGTCAGCTCATCGATAAAAGTTCACGATGAAAGGGTAGTAGTTGAACCAACATTGCTCTTTCAGCGGATATGTATAAGCAAACGATCAGATGAGGATTTGATGACATATTTTGAGTATGAGTTGGCCCCATTTCCCTTAGCACTGTTCAACGAAAGTGGCATGAGAAAGACAAACAAATCAGTGCTGTACAACTTGTTTGAGCCAACCAAGAAAGATATTCTTCTGCCTCAAATGAACATTGTAGTCGATGGAGGATTTCTACTCCACAGAGTTATTTGGCCAAAAGATGCATCGGTTGTGACTATTTGTAATAGTTATATCACCTACGTCGACCACCATTATCCTGGGACTACTCGCACTGTGGTGTTTGATGGGTACGCAAACACAGCCAATAGCACTAAATCACAAGAACAAATGTGTCGTTACAGACTAAAAAGGTCAGCCTACATCAATTTGACATGGGACACACAAATACCTGTTAAACAGGAAGACTTTTTATCAAATCCTACCAACAAACCTAACTTCATCTCCTTACTGGAGATAAAGCTGCAGGAGAAAGGGATACATACTCTTCAGGCTACCGATGACGCTGACATCCTAATCGTGAAGACTGCTGTTGAACAATCCACTCACAACTCTGTGGCTGTCGTTGGTGAGGATGTAGACCTTGCAGTCCTGTTGATTGCTTCCACTCCTGCGACCCGAGATATCTTTATGCTGGAACCCGGACGAGGGAAAACCAAAACCATAGTACTGTCCACCCAAGAGATGCAGCACCGTAGATTTGAACACATCCTGTTCCTTCATTCATTTACCGGATGCGACACAACTTCTGCTACTTCCAGGAGAAGCAAGGTGGGCTTCATTAAATTGTACTTGGAGTCAGAAATCATCCAGCAAGCAGCAATGACATTTTCTAACCCCTCCTCTACTTACGACCAGGTTGAAAAGGCTGGGGAGATGTGCTTTCTGAAGTGGTATAAGGCGCCAAAAAAACAAACCTCCCTTAACCAGTACCGCTTCCAATCGTTTACGAGGTCAGTGGCAAATATGAAGCCTGAAATCAGCTCCCTACCTCCAACAGAGAATGCAGCTAAACAGCACTCCCGGCGAACCTACCACCAAGTGCAGCAGTGGCTCGGTAATGAGCTGCCCCCTCAAGATTGGGGGTGGAAACGTGTAGGAGACACCCTGGTGGCAATTACAATGGAAAATCTACCAGCACCAGAGGTTCTTCTGAAAACTATATTTTGCCGATGCACCAAGGATTGTGTAATTGGAAAATGTGGCTGCCGAAAAGCGATGCTCACCTGTTCTGCAGCGTGCCTCCACTGTCAATGGAAGTGCCTGAACAGTGTGCCTGTTGACGATGAGGACGATGAAGACGATGTAGAGCCCATTCAGCAAGAGCCACCCGCTACTGAGGAAGAAGATGCCATGGAAGAACAATCATTGCCTGGGCCCTCAAGTTCAAAGAGGATGAAAATTTGATTACTTTTAAAGTTGAGAGTAAAACATTAGGAATATATTGAGAACAATGGGGTTTACAATTATTATTGTATTGGTGTAACGAAACTATCTGTAGAATAAAGTGTGAAATTTGTCATCATCATTATTTTTTCTACTTTATTTAATAACTTGCTTATAAGTGGCCATATATGTTATTAGATGAACGAACAAAGGTTGTGGGTTAAGAATATGATATACAAACTAATTTTCTGAAAATTGCAAAATGCTATACAAGTTTTAAACTGTAACTTTAGGTGGGTTGGACATTAATCAGCATATGTATATATATTCTAAAAGGGAATTTAAAAATCTACAACTTCTTTCCTATTCATACTTTTCGTTTATGAATAGGTTTAGACAATATAATGCAATGTTTATGAATATTTTGACGTAAATTGATTTTTTTTTAAATTTCAACTTTTTCCGTGGGTATAGCTCGAAAACGGTTAGGAATTAAAAAAAAACATATGATATAAAAGTTTTAGATAATTTTAAGAACTCCATTTTATTATCTAAAAATATTTCTCTCCGATGCACCGTTTTCGAGATATAAGCGAAAAACCCAAAATTCGTACATTTACCCCCCCTCCTCCCCCCCGCTCATCACCTAGGAGTCAGGACTTTTGGTATGTTAACAACCTAAGCCCCCTAAACAAGTTTCTGAAGGAATCGTTTAGTTACCTGCTCACGCACTCTACTCCTCATTCCTTGACTGGACTACAATGGTGTGTATTATTTTATAACGTATATACTATTTTCTTACATCAATCAGTAGGTTATCTTATCATCTTATCATATCATCTTTATTTATTGAGGCGAAGTTAGGACCATTGGGTCCTCTCTTCCACTTAACCTCGAAACAAAAAATACACATATACACAAAAATTCATATTACAAATAAAAATGAATACATAAACAAAACTACAAATAATAATTACTTCTAAAACATAACGAATAAAAACTAAAAATATACACATTTCTCTACTAAGTAAAATAAAACTAAAAGTTAATTAATTATGCTACACTATAATACATAAACATATACATAAACACACTTACACTCTCATACACACACCCATTCAAGAACATGCCTCAAATCCCACCCGAGCGCCCTAAACTACCCAAAACTGTCGCAGAACCAACAACCCAAAGCCTTCTTGAACTGAACACGGTCATTGATGCATTTTAAACTCTCCGGCAATGAGTTCCATAGCATACATGCCATCACAGTGAAAGATTTATTAAATATCTCAGTTCTGTGCCTGGGTATAAGTAATAATGAAGCTCCTCGTCGTGTGTCGGTAGCATTTACATGTGAGCTAAAGACAAACCTTTCTGCCAGATAGCGAGGCAATCCAGTGAGCAGAATAGCGTGCAATAACAACAAAATATGATAATTTCGAAAAAAACTAAGTTTTAGAATTGAAATTTGTTTATAATATTTTGTCACATGATCGTCACGTTTTAAGTCAAAAATGAACCGTAAACAATAATTTTGAGCACGCTGAAGTTTGTTAAAGTGTTGCTAAACGTGTATGTATAATAACTGTTTCGGTATTAAATACAGTAGTAGCCTATAAACATTATTATCAAAGATATTATGGAAATCAGTATTTTACTTTAGCAAAGAAGAAAACAGCCAAACTTACTGTAATCACACATATCGTCAAAGGAACATAACCAAGAATTTTATTCCTTTAAAAATTTTGCTTTTAAATGCCTTTGTATCGTATTAACAAAATATTAAGTAACAGTTTTAGTCTAATTCAAATAAAATTTAGCAAAACCCTAGTTGAAAGGTTGAGGTATATTTTTATTGAGTTTAGACCATCGTACATTATTGAGTTATACATTATTTAAAATAAATTGTTGTTCCACAGATTTAATTTTTTAAGAATGGTGTCTTACTAATTGAAACTAGGCAAAGACCAGAATATATATATATATTTTTTTTAACTGATAACTTCTATTGGCCCGTCGGGCACTTTCGCTTGTTTCTGAATCTCGCGTCAGGCGATACATGGTATATATAGAAAAGAAAGCGCGTGGAGAGGGAATAGACGATACGTAATATATTATAGTACGTTATTTTAATATTATAATTATTATATTATAATTATTATTATAATAATTATCTCTTACATATTGAATTATTCTTAGAATTCTATGTAGAGTGCATACACTAATACCTCACTCAAAATCATTAGTCACTAAATAAATACTGCTTACATTATAATGATCACTATTTTTCGCATACTAATTTTATAGTTATAATATCATTACATAATAATATTATAATTTTAATAATATTACTGTATTATAATTATGCAATTTCAAAATATGATATAATATTTTTTGATAATATATTGACTTGTGTAATTTGTTGACCTTTATTCGTTTCTAATATGAATACTGATAAAAATATAAATCGGTCATAGAAGTTATATCACTTCCAACGTGTGGTCTTAAGCACACCCAATGTTTTTAACTCAAACATAATTAATTGTTAACTTAGTTTTATCTATAAAATGTCATATACTGTAACCAATAATCATTCCTTTAATCCGGGTTTTAAAATATATAGTGCCTTAAATTATTTTGTTAATAATTAGGCTATGCGAGAAGAGTTGGGTGTGCGAACACAACAAGCGAAAGTCTCCTTTGAATATATTTATTTCTTAAATTAGAAGAATAAGACAGTGCGATCCTACCTACGTTGATTTCAAATAGTAAATATTGTTCGGAGTTAAATGTTTACATTTCTATGAATCACTGAATATTTAACAAATAATATAATTGCAAGTATATCAAACAATGAAATGTAAATGTATAGCAAATGTTTAGATAAAGCTGAATGTGTTTACTATTTGCTCCCAAAGAGAGCATTGTTTGCGTATCGAACAAAATGTCCGTCAAACAGTTTATTTAGTGAGTCTATAAAGCTTCGGCGAAGGATATTAAATAGTAGTCAAATTTATCTGATCAAATTAAGGATGTATGAAATTCGTCTTAGCTAAATTGGAGTGTGATTTGCTGCATCACCAGTGTTATAGCCTACACCAAGATACTTTGATACAGTGTATTGCACTTCTTGAAAATAATGATCATGAGAGCTCGTGACAAATCCTAAGAAACCATCCACTTCTCATATTATTTCAAAAGAATTATCACCCCAGATTTAACCGACTTGTAGTCCCCACATTTTTTACTTTGTGGATAAAAGTAAAGAAAAGGAATGCGAATACCATTCACATACATTGAAGGAACTATAGAAGACCAATTCAAAGGAGGTTAACACTATAATTGAATAGATACTTCACAAAGTAACTATGGTATTTTCCTGATAACTTAAGAAAAGTGAAAACATAAATTTAATTTGAATCCAAATCAAATATAAGCACTCGCCACACCTCTGCCAATAACAAGCACTCAAGTAAGGGCTTCGTGAACTGACGAGTATGACGGTGTTAAAACTTTGTACATATTCAATGACATGTCAAAAAATTCCACATTATTTTTTTGGCAGTAACTTTTGTATAGTTACAGTAATTTATAAAATAACTGTACCAATATTTCAGTCTAATTCAAGACATTTTTGGCATGAATAATTTTGTTAGAATAATCCAGTGTTGCAAATGTGAATTCTACTTAGGGTTGTTTCCCCAAATGGACATCTTACAATTTGTACTCATTAAAAGTGTACTTATTAAATTGTAGAATTAAAATTTAGCTAATGAAAAGTGACTGATGATCAGTGTTGTAAATAATTAATACAAATATTATTTTACAATACTCGTTACTTGATTAAACTTTAGTAAAAGCTGCAATAGCTCAGCTGGTAGTATAGGCCAAACATTAGTTCAGTACAATTGTACACTAACGTTCGGATTATCGTTAGTCTAATCGACTATTTCCTTACTGACACGGGTTTTTTATTTTACAAAATGTGCAGAATAATATCCTACATTTACTTTTTTAGATAAAACACCAAAAAAGTTTCATTCTAGTACGAAAACTCTCAAATAATAGTTACTCCCGGTCAAAAAACCTGCTTCCGGTTGTTGGATTTTTTGTCTAACGAACTCGTCCGAGTGACAACCAACGTGTACCAAATTTGCCAAAAATCGGACTTATATGCGGCCGTTATAGTTAGAAAACATAAAAATATACATTTATATATATTTCGAATGTTTAATGACACCTCGAAACGTGTTCTGGGGACCATGATCGGTGCTCACTCACTAATCCCGACCTTAGGGCAAACCATAAGGGTCACTGCAATAGTGCAATAGCTCATCTTTCTTATGGAAATTCGCTAATAAATTAAGGGCTCTTAATGTTTATTGGTTTGCAGATATAAAAACAACAAATTCATCCATCAAATATCAGTGGTGCCGAAAAAATTTATTAGCCTTTTTGCCCTAATTATACAATATTTATATAACATATAAAACCATAAACAAATTTAAATAATAAAAGAATTAATACTGTTTATAATTTCTATAGAAAGAAAGAAAGTTAAGAAATATAAATTATACATAAATAAATAATTCGACTACGCAGATGGACCGCTGACGTGAGTTGAGCAAATTTCCAAAATTAAGTTTATATGCCTATGTTTTAGGGTTTCAACCAACAATTTGGGAAGTAGGTATATTCACGAAGGCGTTGATCAGCTGTCTGCGTGTACGCAATACATTAGTAGAATTTGTTTGCGCCTAGTGGCCTCGCGAGTTTGCACCACTTGGCTTTGAACCGGGTACTTTTATGGTATTTTACGTTTTGGTCGATTTTGGGGGAACCAAGCGAGCTATAAGGTACCAAGCTATGATAGTACCATTGTATAGATTCCCTTACGTAATAACTCTGTTCAAATATTGCGAAGTACTTACTGGCTTTCCATATTTCAACTTTTGTTTTGCAACACAATGTAGTTCAACCACATCAGTATTGAATCAACCACATTAGTATTGGTCCCAAAATGTCTAATGTTGGTATCATTCTTGTTCGTTTTGTAATTACAGGCTACTTTTATTTTAACGAAACATTTTGAAGTAACATAATAAGATATAATTTATTAATTGTTATTTTGTTACGGTGTTAATCTAAATTACAGTTTAGAATTAACAGTGCTTCTCTATAACCAAAGAAATGAATACAATTTGATCAAGTGCTAAAAATATTGTATATATTTATTTATATACAATTTAAGATCTATAAATTCCCATTGTTTCTTTTGCTGCCCATCTTTTATTTCATTAATGTTGGACAAGTTAAATATTCAAACAGCATCATCGACAAATATTATCATTACCATCAAACAGCATCATCGACAAACATTAGCATTACCATCAA
>JAGFPH010001172.1:299622-311696 GCA_018207615.1 Philaenus spumarius
ATATATAAAAGCGAAAACCCACTGACTCACTGACTCACTGACGATTTCATCACGATTTCTCAAAAACTACAGAACGGATTGAAATGGGCCATAGGTGCTCACTAAGAAAGGGTTTAAAAAAAATTCGATATAGATTATATATAATCCAGTCGTCGAGGTATAATAACACTATGCTTACCTGTAACCTGAGGTCAGAGGATTTTGTACATTGCAGTCCCCAAGGAAACGGCCAAGCATTACTACAGGTTTTGTTTTGTGAAACAATAAACCTTCTTTTATATTCAGACTCTACCTTTGTGTTTTGTGTAATGTAGCCTGTACATGTATGGCTTAGTATGTTATATATTCTGAACGTACAACAAATTTATAGAGCATTAGGGGATCAGAATTGTAGAGAATCAGCAACATTGTAGAGAATCAGGGGAAACTTACAAATTGAACTAAATCCAACTTTGTAATTCGTATCTTTATAATATTTATAATACGTATTCCTTGATGGTGCCTAATGCATTCCCCCCTCCATCGGAACAAAAATTTATAATCTGTATGTGCTGGACGAGCTCCGAATTAATATGTGTTGAACGATGCGTGAACATATTTTGGCCAAATAAATGTTTTACGTTTAGTTTCAATTTTTGTATTTTTGGAGATAGAATGAGTTGATGAACTTTTAAATATATACATTAATAATAATTCGTGTATACTTGTATATATTCAGATTACATGAAATAAAAGTAACAAAGTATGTCAAAATACTGCATTGGTACTAAATATTACCCATTAAAATACATGATTTGTCGTTTGTCGTAGGCTAAGTTTATCACATATCCTCCCTTGAAATATTGAAATTGTTGCCTTTAAACTGTGTTGTTAAAAAGTGTTGTTGATATTACTATAAAAAATAAATGCAATTCATTTAAAATTGTGCTAAATAATTTAGTTAGTAAAAGCAAAATATCTTTGAAATTTTCTTTTCTTCCTTAAAACATCCACTTGTGACATAGTATAAATTACAAAAAAAAAAAGAAAAAAGAATTTAAAATAATTTGTACGTCACTAATGTGGTGCTCAAGAAAACATTTAGGTAAATCACTTGTGTCTTCATCTGCCTTATAGTCATTTTCTCACAAGCGGATAAAATTATCTCAATGGAATTTTGCATATCATGCAAACTCACAAATGTTTAAAATCATAACCAAACAATAGTTTACTGTTAATTTAGTTGTCAACGCTTAGTATTTAAAAGACAAATAACGTGTAATGCAGACGTGAGGTGTACCGTTTGAAAGTACTTTATCTAGAATACAAGTTCTATAATTTTAGACTTATTTCTGAGAATGTTGCTCTCTCTTTCTTCCTCTCCATCAATACGTACAAATTTTACCAAGCGATTGAGTTGTCTGAAGTAAATTTCACTACCCCAAGAATTATTTAATAAACTACGAAAAATTTTCAACTTTAAATAATTAGTTTTACTATTTCTAACGTTTGTATTTTACTTAAATTAAACAGTTATAACGAAAGTGTTCTGAGTGGGTGGGAGGCCGAAGTTTGGTAATTCAAGAATAAATATTTATGGTACTTTTGTGAAGGCTTTATAATACCGTTTAAACGGGCTTTATACTAAGATAACAAAATAGTGTTTATTATAAAATATACTTTAGTTATTTATATTTGAGAAATGGAGTTAAATTTTGAAAAATATTTAGGTAATAGTATGTAGAAGTAAATTCAGGCATAGTCTACGCAGAGGGCGTTGTATTGATATTGAGAAGCCAAGGAGCTCTTGCTGGGGTGTTGGAGGAAGAAGAGGTAAATAAAATAATGGGACTTTTAATAAAATAATCTAGTCAGAAGTTATGAAGACAACAGCCCCACAGGGGAGAAACATTAATAGAGAAATAAAACTAAGACCTAAACTTTTAAAATGTCAACAGCTTTTGCTATCTAGGAATTGATCTAAATAGTTGAAACAAAACATCACAAGAAATTAAGAAATAAGTCATTAAAGGGAACATAGGTTCCTTTGCTAAACTTAAAATATGTAAGACCAGTAGTAACCTATGACACTGAGGAGTGAACTCAAAACATCTGCATGCGATAAGGTTTTAATTCTTCTGAAGGATATTAATAAGTTCGAAGACTTTTGGCCCATGTAACGTTGTACTAAACATACGAAACAATGCATAATAAAATATGCAACAAAATAGTATTTTGCTTTATCTTATATTGCAAACAGCTATAAATAGGCTATCATTTAAGGTTAAGCTAAATCTTGTAATGCATACGTTCTTCTCAAAAGTTTGTTTTGTGGCTTTTATTTCCTTTCGATTGAACATTTTTTATTAGTACGGATAGTCAACAGCAGAAATGTAAATGTACTTCCCATGTGGTTAAGAGTTTCTTTAGTGTTAGTGGAAGAAATCAAGTGTAATATTCGAGAAAATAATTAACAAATTATCAACCATTTGACTCTAGTTCGTAACATCAGGACTGATATACATAATACACATGTCGGGAAAATAAAAATTTGTCGGTTGTTTAAAGTTAACGAACTGGGGACTAGTGATCGATGTTGTGAACGTAATCTACATCTCTGTGGATTTTCATCGTCTTAACATGAGGCTAACTATAATGTATCTGGTAAATTTAATGGTGGGAATATGGATTAAACTTAAAGATTTGTAATATAAGTACGATAGCCACAGCAATATTAGTATTTAAAAGTTTTAAAATATTTTTATCTCTTTTAACGTTAATACAATACAACTTAGGTACATTTTTACAGCACAAACACTTCTTTTTAAAATGTAAATTTTATTTCAAATTGTGGATCTATTTTCGTGGTAACATAATCGATTTAATTTTTTGGACGTCTGCCTACACACTGGATTTCGAGTTTCTTCCATCCCACCTTACTGTCCACATCTTTCCTATCCGAGATCTGTTCCCCAATAGGAGGAAAAAACTGCGTAAGGGAGTGTTTTATGCAGACGAATTGGTGACACGTGTTGGTTTTGAAAGACTACAAAAATGTTTTTAACCAGTTTATAAATGTTTCATAATAAACGCTTTCATAAATACATTACTATTGAGGGATATTTAAACAAATAATAATGATTGCAAATATAACTTTGCATATACATCAGACTTAGAACTTTCTGCACAAGCCTTGGATTTATTAATAAACTTACGGTGTGCGTATTCTGTGTGATAAGATAAATTTCGTTGTTTTACTTATAGTGAATTAACTAAATTTGATACAAACTAAATTAAATCAATCAGCTTGAAAACATGAGATAGCAAGGTCTGTATATACTAATACTAAACTTAGCAAATTTACTCTAAACACGTAAATAGTTTAGCTGATGTTATATAATCCTCACATAAGTTGTCTTGAAAAGGATTATAAACAATTTAACGTCGGAATCATAACTCTGCATAGACATTGCTTGAGTTCATCTCAAAACTTGTATCTCTATGAAGTTTATATAAACTAAATATAGATACATTCCACTAACATTGTGAAAGTATTAGACAAGCATTGTGATATTCTTAATATACATAAATATTCTGCACAACAGTTTATGAAATGAACCTAAAAATAATGACATTATAAAACATTCGACAATCAAACCGAGATCACTCTCATAAATATATTCAATTCCAGTTTCTTAGCTGTTTGGTAAGGAGATTTAAAACATAAAATAAAGAAATGCGAGTTTGTCGCACGGCAAGAGTTCCGTACTGCAAGCCGTTCCGCAAGTTTTACAAAAATGATATTAATAATAATAACGATCAATCACTTCATATATTGAACTAACCATCTAACCAAGCAAAGAATACATTATACATTGGTGTTGGTGGGGATCAGCGAATGGAGGTGACTGCTTCCAAACAAAGTAGATGAATGCCTCTAACATGGCAGATATTTTACAAAATTTTAGTTACATTATTTATCTAGAAAAGAGAAGAGCGGGAGTTTAAAATTATCTCCAACAAATTATTTTCCTCGAGCGACTAATCTCATTGCGTTCGTGCTGTAACATTTCATTTCGGGGCTACAAAATACTACTTTGAAATGAAATGAATTTATTTTTCCTTTACAAACTTTGTACAGAATAATACATGTCAAATAAAACATAAATGTAAGACATTTTAAATGAAGTTAAATTAAAAATAAAAAGGGAAGAATTAGATACCCTCCATAGGAATCATTTAATGAGGGTTACCTTTACTTCAAAAACAAAATAGCATTTATTTTATAAGAGTTGTGGAGTAACATTTAACAGAAACAATGAATCATAAAGGAGTTTTACAGCAAACATTTTCTTTTTATATAAGCATTTTTTTATAAAGCAGATGAGATAATCTTGGCTTAATCAAATTTTAAAACTGTTGAATAAATTTATATATTTCTTTACCCGTGTATGTTATTGACGTCCATTTTTCTTTTTTATTATTATTCTCTGTAGGCATATTTATTTTCTTTTTTGATTTTATATTTTTTTAAAGTTTGTCTATTGTTTTCGTTGAATATCCATTGTTGATTGCTATTTGCATTATAATGTTTAATTCTTTTTTATATTCAAATTTGTTGAGTGGTTTTGCATGTAGTCTATTTATCATATGCCTAAACGCTGCTAATTTATGTTTCATTGGGTGATTTGATTCCGCATGTATGATATTATCAGTATACATTTCTTTTCTAAATATTCCAAATTCTATTTTATTTTTGTGATTTGTTATTTTTAGATCTAAAAAATTAATTGAATTATTAATTTGTTTTTCCATTGTATATTTAATATTTTTATGTATACCGTTTAATTGTTCAAGTAATTTCTCTTCTGTGTTTTCGTTACAATCATATATTATTATTAATGTGTCATCTTAATAAGATATCTTAAGTATATCTTGCAATTATAATTTTGGATTATTTGTTCTAAGTGTGTGTCTTCAAAATTTTGTAAAAATTCCCCATGCCTAACCCATCTTCTAGTTTATACATTTTATTATTAAATTGAAATTGATTTTGTTTTAATATTTCTTTTAATGTATGAATTATTTCTTTATTTAATTGTTTACTATTATCTGTTTTATTTAATTTTTCTTTAAGTATTTCCATTGTTTCTTCTATAGGTATAGAAGGGTATACATTTTTAATGTCGTGTGAAATTAGTTTGCTTTTATTGGATAATTTAATATTCTTCAGTTTATTAATTAGATCTGTTGAACTCTTTATTATATATTTATTTTTCAACACGTTGCTTTGTTCTATAATATTTTTGAGATATTTATCGACTTCATATGCTGGTGCTGATCTATAATTAACAATTGGACGAATTGGGTAACCTTCTTTGTGTATTTTTATTTGGGCTCTCATTTTTGGTATAATTGGATTCATATTAATATATCTGTATGTTTTTCCTTTAAGGCTAAACACCCCGGCAGTAGTTCCAAATACTGCCGCCACGTAGCGCTTCAAAATTATGAAAATTCATTTTACTGATTACTCGCTTACCGTTTGAGTAAAAATTGGTTTGAAAACTGATTTGTACTTCTAATATGTATCTTTAAGTCGCTATGCTAAAGATTTTTTTATTTTTTATTTAATAAAAAAAATTACTTTGTAAATGCTAAAAGGAATTTTTTTTAAGGAAAAACTGGTAGTCATTTTGAAGATTTGATGGAGAAATGAATTAATAATTTTTCAGACTGAAGATCGAACCAGTGGTTCCGTCGGAATCGATTTTGCAAGAATTATCTCTAGTATTTTTTCGCTCGTATTCCCCCCCCCCCACCAACCCGCGCGCCATCAAACAAATTCATCACGCCACGCGCTCGCTCAGTGACGACTCGCACCGGGAAATGCTTCTGTTTCCCATATATTGTTGAAGAGCATTACATGTATTGTTTTTCCTGCTCGTCCCACTTGGTTGTTATAAAATATTAATTCAGCATACGTAACCACAATATTGGTATGTTTTGCATACTTTTACTTAAAACTTGACATAAAGTTTACCTAACAATGATATATTTTAAGTAACATAAGCGATTATATCCATTAATGCGTTTTAAAATGGTGACTGTTAAAAAATTGCAAAACTGAATTACCCAAAAATCATACATTTTTATAAAAAGTTTCAAGTCATCTTTTTTGTAGTCCTTTTTATTCTGTATCGGCTCTTTAACATAACTATTATCCGTCATCCGATTGTTTTTACAGTAACACTATCCGATGATAAATCAAAAGGGCTATAAAAAAGATGTCTTGACATTTTTTTGTTAAAATGTACCGTTTTTGGGTAATTTGGGTTTGAAATTTTGAAACAGTCGCCATTTTAAAACGCATTATTTATTTTAAATAGATCATTGCTAGGTCAACTTCATGTCAAGTTTGAACTCAATCGGTCAATCCGTTCGGTAGATATGAATTATTTTGTAAAAAACACAGACAGTCAGACGACAAAGTACAGTAGACCAAGTTTTGTATTGTGAAATTTATTTGTCTCGATCCCAGGATTAATTCATTTTAATTAATTCATTTTAAACAGTTGTAGACACATTAAATTAAATGCACAGATTAAAAACGTTTAACACACCTTTTAATTAAATTAAACATAAGTTAGATGAAATTGGCTACATAAATATGTTTACATCAACAGAAGAGATACACTCTTTAACTATTGGTGAGCATTTGAATTACATTTCTTTATTTGTTCGTTTTCATCATTTCGCACAAAAACGTAAACGGATCATAAACGTCTTGGGCTGTGTGTTGTTTGGGAGCTGGGAGCTGCGAGCCGCGAGGATGGGTTGTATGTGCCTGTGAGGAGAGAGAGAGACAGAGAGAAGGCGCTACGTCGCGTCGCGTCGGTGCGTGCGCGTGTCAGTTAGCTGTTCAACGAGTGACACAACGTTGGAACTAAAAACGCGTTTCTGACAAAACCGTTCAACCGATTTGTTTGAAATAAACTTTAAAATTATTTTAAAAAAATTGCCCTAAAAATGACTACCTTTTTTAGTCAAATTTTGACTTATTTTAAAAGTTATTAATTGTAAAAATTTATTAAGTAATGTTTTCGAAAATTAGAAAGCATAGCGCCTTTAACAACTTTATACTGATTACAAAACAGTTTTATTTTTTCAAATCGGATAAAAAATAAATGAGTAATCAGTAAAATTAATTTGGCCACGACAGTGCTGCTATCTATTGGGATAAAATCACAACTTTTTTTGTACTGTTTAGCCTTAAATAATTCCTTAGATGTCATGAGTATGTTTTTTATTATTTGTTGGTATTTGTCTGTATAGTATCTATTTTCAGTAGAATAATTATTTTTTTTATAAATAATAAGGGCAGAAAACAGGTTGAAAAGGGGGCGGGGGAGGAGAACAAGTATAAATAGGAGACAGTGGTAGAGCATAGATTATTTATCTTTTTAAATTATTTTAATAGGATAAAGGTTTGTGTTATAAGCAGTTCCCCAACAAATAATTCCATATTCCAATCTGCTTTGGACTAGTGAAAAATATAGTTTCCGTGACATATACTTGGGGCAACACCCAATAAGAAATAAAACAACTCTAATAACTCTATTCAACTTATTTTTTAAAGCATTTACATAGGTTTTCAATGACATGCGTCTTTCTATCTTAACCCCGAAATATTTTATAGGTTCTGAATTTTCTATTGAAGTTCGCACACTGTGAGTTTGTATTTATACATTTTAAACATTTGTACGTGACTATGACAAAATAATCTTCAATATCATTCAATGAAAACGTCATAACACTTGTTTTGCTAGTGCTAAGTGACATTTTGCATATAAAAAACAACAACCGCAAGCCAATTAAATATTCTTCCGCGGCTAATTTACATTCATTGCAATTGCTTCTTGTAGTCTATAAATTATAACGTTGTCGTCGGCAAAAGAAATCAATCTGCCACTAAACTTGCCGATGCTAAGGGTATTTACATATATTAAGAATAGAATTTGGCCTAATACTGTTCCTTGAGGACTCCCCACTCACTCACATGTGCTCCAACTTGAACACTCTGCTTCCTGTCTTTCGGGTAGCTTAGACACCACAGTTCCATAAGGCATCAAACAGGATTTTATGCTCAACAGTGTCGAATGCCTTAGTAAAGTCTAGAAAAAGGCCACAAGTTTTTTCCCCCGTTATTCAACCCATTCATAACTAAATTACGGAAACCAAGCAGATCATCCTCAGCTCTTTTTCCAGTCATGAAACCGTATTGATTAGTGCTGAAAAATCCATTTTATTTAAATAATTTACAATTTGATTTGCATTACTTTTTCAATAACTTTTACAAATTCAGAAACCAGAGATATTGGCCTATAATTTGGCATTTCAAGGCTACTTTTTTGTGTGTATGGAAATAACTAAAGACTTTTAAATTTATCAGGAAACTTTCCAGATTAAAAACTTAGATTAATAATGTGAGTTATAACGTCACCCATTTGAAGAAAAACTCTGTTATATTTGGATTGATTCTGTCTATTCCAGGAGCTTTGCTTAATTTTAAAGACACAACTACTTTTTCAACAACCTGTAGAGTTACTGCCTTGTAAAGATACCAAAAATTCGTTTTTATTCATAAGCAGTTGGTACATCATATCAGGGATCATCTCATAAGTCATCAGTCCATGATACTCATAATAATAAAAAAGAAACACATAGCCCATTATACTCATATACTATTTCAAAACATTAGTGTTAAGATCTCATCATGTTTGTAAAAATCATATAGGCTTAAGTGTAGGCCAACATAATGTAAAAGGAAAGAAGAAATAATAACGTTGAGGAGGAAGAAGAGGAAGCATAGTTGGAGTAGAGAGGAAGATGAAGGTAGTTAATTGTAAGTTTCTTACTAGCTTTGCTTGAAGACAGTTCATTATTTATTTTATGGCAGACAATTTAAAATATACCACATAAATCTAATAGATTAAGCAGCAAGAAGAAATAATATGTTACGCCAATAAAGTTAATAAATAATAGCAAGTACAGTATTACAAAAATAAAATATCAAATTATAATATCCACCTTAAGCCATTTGGGTGAGTAAGGGCCATAGTAGTTGTACAGTTATTCATTACAACACATCAGATCTGCAGGGTCCCTATTATAAACTTGATACCTCTTTAAAATGACTCACCAAATAACATTATTAGCTTCCTCAATCAAAAACTGATCAAAGGACTATCTTATTTTAGAACATTTTAGCGTAAGTTCAAAATTGTAATCATCCATAAATCATTCCATACGAATCACTCATCATTCATTAGGCCTAAGTATAGAAATAACTGTTTTAATAATTAAAAACAGCAAAATTTATAAACATTGAACCCCGAGATAATTAAATACTCATGTGTACTCAATTTGTATTACAAAGTGATTAAACCATTTCATAGTACCTCTGTTTATTTATAACTCGATGTTACACGCAGGGAAATTCGTATAATATACAACATAGAAATAATATTATATAAAAGCATGTAAATAGATAGAACCTTTACTCAACCTTTCTAAAACAAAATGCTTATATTTACACCCAGCTTTCTTCTCTTAAGTGAAAAATAGTGCAATACCAACATGTGTATTAAAGAAGAATTTCAATTTGATTTTATTAAGCTTTTGACAAAATGTGTTCAATCAACATGATACCGTGAAACAAAGGAAATGAACCAAAGAAATTAATTTGCATGGTAAGAAGGATACGTGACTTGTCATGTTGTCCTTGGCTGATGAGTTAACGCAGATTGAGACAAACAATTTGTAAACCTTTTATAAAAGACTTGAAAGTAACACATATGCGAAAGGAAACGTATGTAAACGACTTGGGTTCAAATCCCGGTCTTGGTACATCTTTTATCACTTTTAATTTATTTGAGACATATTTGTTCCGGTATCAACGTTATACATAAATAAACTGTACCATTGAGGTTCTTATGCGATTTTGCAAGGTGCGTGAAAAGATACTGGTCATGATCTGGAGTAAAATAAAGCAGATAAGTTCGCCAAATGCTCCGTAATGTCGGCCGCCCTTAAAGTTTTACAAAAACTATATTGATAAAAATGCATCAACATCTATACTGAATATAAATAAGTATACAGTAGAGCGTTAAAAATCCGAACTAATTGGGACCGAGGGGGGTTCGGATTATCAATTTGTTCGGATTTTTGAAAACAACCAAGAAAATGCCATTTAGGCTAAAATATATGCCCTTTAATCGATTAAAGTGTTTAAACAGTACAAGCAGTAATGTAATTACAATACAGTATGTAAGACTCCTTACATATATTATGATTTAGAAGAACCTGCACGTACACAGTAGGGCCAACATGATTACACTTGTAACTCTCAATTACAGTACAGTACATAATTAAAAGTTCACTTGTACATTGTAGTTAACACAAACGAAAAATAAAAAAAATACTGTTTAGTACACTACTGTATGTACGACACACTGTTATAATGATTACACAAAAAGAAATGAATGAAAATTATGTATGTTTACTGCTAGCGCTAAAGCAGCTTATTAGCTTGACATACTGACAACCAGTCTGCTGTGTGGGCGTGTGAGAGCAGGTATATTAAGAAGAGTTTAAAAAGAGATAATAATGTCAAACTGCGATGAAGATTTTTGTGAAATTTTTAACAACGCAATAATTGGAATTTGCGAAAACGAAATTTTTGCAGGGGCTGCCTCAGAAAGCGTTAGGATTTTTGACGTTTCGGATTATTGACGTTCAGATTATCGAAGCTTTACTGTATCACTAACAATGGAAGGTAAATTATACATTATTTGTTGTGACCTCTGTATGAATGAAGACGTCGTCTCTGAGACACAGTATTACTACATCACTTAAAACTACAATAATTCGGTGTTTTTTGTGTTTTTTATTTTTGTTTTTATTTTTAGAAAGTATTTTCGTAAATGTTTAGTGACAGCCCTTCGCAACTTTCTTAACACTGAATCAATACAATTCGTTTTTGTAAAGGTCTAATAAAACATATCACTGTATTTAAAATATCTCATTGCAAATAACATTATATCATGTTTTATATCGGCAGTTACTACCTAAATTCAAGAGTTTGGAATTAATCAATCATGACAAAACTCGTGGAAACAAATGAAAATACGATTGATTTTTTAATAAATACCAATTAAGTCTGTATAGAGTACAACGTCTTTCGTAAGATTAACGACTAATAGCGAAATCACAGCCATTTAAAGTTTAAACTTGCTTTTGAAAGATACTGTACATTAGTTTATTAAGTGCGCATAGTGAGAAAGTTTAGGCTGTTACTTCCCAGTTATTTTATTTTAAATATAAAAACTTTATGGAGTCCATTACAATGAATATATTTACCAGTACATGCATTATTTAACGAAACTGTTTTGTTATAACAAATAAAAAATAACTATGCTAAAACAGAAAATGAAAACAAAAAGGTTATAAACAAAAACAAAAATTAAATTGTTGTAAAACAAAAGTTTAGGTAAAGAAGAAATGTATTTTTTTTAAATGCACAATTGACGGAAAACACCATAACAAACAACATTATAACCTACAAACAGTCATAACTCAAACAATACTAGCCCAAACCATTTCACTTTACCAACATTTACACCAATGTTTAACAACAACAAAATAAAAATAATTTAATTCATATGGAAAAAAGACATTGGCTTCTAATTCTACAACCGAAATTGTTTAACTACTTAGACCAAATATTATTTTATAAAATATATGAATCTAAAATTTCGGTTGTATGGTGAATTAAATAAGTTGAAACTTTCAAAATAAGATTGATTTTTGATTTTTATTCACGTAAAATTATCTTATAATTAATTAATAAGAGAATAAAAATGTATTAAACTTTACTAAGATCCGTTTCCTACTTACAATAACAAATATCAAAAACGCTAAACACATACTCAAAAGGAAATTGAAAATACAATTTGTATTCCAAGACTTGTAGAAGATTTGTTTACATATTTGATTTAGCTTTGTGTGGGCGGCGTTCGTTAGTGTGGTTGAGT
>JAGFPH010001172.1:311796-329085 GCA_018207615.1 Philaenus spumarius
AAATTTCGCTTTGTCATAAGATTGCTCTAGAAAGCGTCGGCCATTTTAGACCGTTACTTTCAGACGCTGTGAGTGTTCGTAATGTTGCCGAACTGTAAATAATTTCATCGGAGTAACGTGCGTCGTGAAGAACATGATTTACTTCTAAACCTTTTGTTTTCGCATACCAGGTACAATATTCCAGCTTTACCTTAATAATTATAAGATATTACTTGTAAAACTTAATTAGGTTATTTCCACTTTTGCTTCATGTACAACTTCCTAACTCATTTTGTTCAATTTATTAGAGAAATCTATGTATTTCTTTTCTTTTACAACAGCCTAAACTTAAATGTAATTCTTACAGCCTAAATTTTAAATGTAAATCTTACAGCCTACAAAAAACTATAAAGCCGATATCATTTTTGTTATTGTTAAAGCCTAAACAGATTTCCACAACAAGCCTACAGTGTTATGCATTAATTAACTATAACTGTGTAGTATATCTGCAGTGTAACAGATTTTGAAAACTTTTAATAAGCTATAAGCAGAATATATGGCTGATATGTAACTAAACGTTAACATTTCTTTTATGTTACCATGTGGCTTACCTAACATGTACAGACAGTGTTATGCAACATTACGCATGTTATATTAACAATCACCATCTATGTAGCAATTTGCTATTTATGCTACAACATTTAATAAAAACAGTCAACTCAAAGAACTATCTTTTTATGCTTATTTAAATAACTGCAAGTTTTCTAAAAAGGAAATTGTGATCTGTGTTATACAGTTAAACTGGTGCAACTGCAGGGGCTGTTTAATGCAATGAGATAACCTGCTACTACCACTATTAGAAAAGGCCTACCTTGCAACTAAAGAAATGGAATACCTAATCAAAATATCCTCTACTGAGTTTTAATTAGAGACAGAAGTTAACTTAAAAAAACGAGAACTATCTGCTTTTGTTCTTTCTTATGATTAAGTGTTAAATAGGCTGTATTTTTGAAAATAATTTTTGCACATGTGTACTATTTAAGATATGTTAGTATTAAATAAATTGGGAGGAGCAAGCTAGCAACATTTCGGACTTCAGCCCTAAGGGCTACACTTTAGAAAATTTACACCTTTTTTTTATATATATATATATAGAGAGACGTCTCATAATTAATTTTGTCTATTTATTTAATTAAATAATTACCTTTTAGAGTTGGCCAACGACAAATATATATTTTCTTAAAACAAATCCATGGTACTTCATGTAAACTTTGTAACTTGTAAATCTTTTGTATATTTTCTGTAATTATTATTAAAAGGGAGGGTTTTTGAATTTTATTTTTTTGGAAGGGTTTTTAAATTAAATTTAATAAAATATATATGTTTTCTTTTTTAAATCTCAATCTTTTTTGTATTAAGGGCATGTTAATTATCTTTTTTGTATTAAGGGCGTATAAACTTTTATTTAACTTGGTTAATAAACCTAAAATTATACCTATTTCTATAGTTTATTGAGATAACCTTTAGGTATCCTGTGCATTGTAAGAGATAAGCTGAAATATTCCTACTTTTGGTGATATTTAATTTCTAAGGTAAGTCTTGAACAGTACCAATCTATGTGGCCCAGTATCGTTTCCGTTCCCTTAATTATTCTTTTTGTAAGATTGGTACACTATATAGCACATTGTTTAAAAACTAGGGGATTTAAATAATAATCTGATTGTTTATATATTGTTTGCCTCATAATGAGCGTTATAATAAGTTATGTACTAATCACAGTGTATTTAGTCGTATCAGCAAGTAAGAATTATACAAACTTGGGACATTTATCCTTAGAACATTAAACAACCTTGTTTGTCAGCAAGTCATCAAAACTTAAACACAAACTATCCTTATTTATTATTTCTCAAAGGTGTATTTTTGACGCTAAGCGATATCTCCCTTATTCTTTATTCTTCATAAAAATTAATTATTCAAGCATCATTTTAAAGCTTATGTTCCTCGCTATTGACGAAAAATAGACAAACAGCTTACAATTCATGTTTTTGTTAAAAAAATTGTTTAAAAATACTATTATATATTACTTTATATGGTTCTTAATGAAAAACGCCATCTATTAACAATCTATTTAACTATGACATGACTTTTGTTAGTTTGATTGTTTACATTCCATGTGCAAGTGTTATAAACCAATGTAAATACATAAATATAATTAACTGAACTAAATTGACGTATTAAATCAGTAAGTAACTTGCGAAATATTTGCACGGGTCAGCTAGTGATGACATATTGTCTAACGATTATAACACCGAGTGCAAATCATTATTGTATAGAAGGTCTTGCACTGGAATTATCCGGAAAACCCAAAAACAGACAAAGAAAAATTATACTAAACATGTTCACCTATCAAGCATATTACTATCTCAGTTTTTGTATTTAAAAAATAATACAATGCCAACATGTTTATTGAAAGAGCCCTAAAAGTTATTTTACTTGGCTTCTAACAAAATGTGTTAAGTTAATACGACACAGTGAAAACAAAGGAAATGAATCCAAGAAATTAATCTGCATCATAAGTAAGATACGTGACATGTCGGATGTCCTGGGATGATGAGTTAACGAATAAGACGAACAAAACTTTAAAATATTTCAACAGTAGAAGAAACTTGAAAATAGTCCATATTGAAATAATTATACTAATGGTAACATATACATAAGTGTCATACTATTAATAACACAATTACAAAAAATGTTTGTTTTTATTTGAATGTAATAAATAAATACATTTGTCTCGCAGAGGTTTTTAAGAACGGTTTTCCGTCACTCATCTATTTTTTCCTAATAATATCTTATTTTTATTTGAACTATGTTTTAGAAAGTCTCTTCTCACGGACCTGCCTATTTAAGGCTGGACCAAAGAGGTGATATTTCATTTCTTATTCTCTGTATATGTAAGTAAAATTTAAGTGCATTAATTAAATTTATGATTTTATTCCTAATTAAATGCTTAAAAAAAATAGACCTACATAACATTGTGTGTTTGTGTAATGAGGCTGTATTTTAGAAATTAATTTCCGTATCAATACAATTGTATTGTAATAAGCGGAACCACCGGCATTAAATCCCGCCATCCTACATTCTTAGAAAAGGAAACAATCCACAGCTACATCGAACTGTTTCTGTTTGCATAGTATACAATTCCTCACCAAACCAGTATGACGCTAACCAAACTTATATAAATTATTGTTTTTTAAACTTTGGTATATAAATAATCTTATTGTAAATATACTATCAACTCATATAAAAGCGTCCGTACACACATACGTGAGTAGCAATATAATATAACAGCTGATTTCACCCATAATCTGTAATACTTAAACAAAACCTAGCGTAGATTATACTTTGGGGTTATGTTTACAACTTCAATCAATATGTCTTGTGAAGTTGATTTTCTTAAATATGAATTATTAAAGAACCAAAGTAGGCTAAAATACGTTGTAAGATTTGCTTTGAGGTTATAAAATGAATATGAATACAACCTTTTATTATCAGTATATTCATTATTTATACAATATCCGTTTAACTTCGGGAACATTAGTACATCTTCGTATACCATTTAACATTCAATAATTATTAATTTCTTCATTATAATATTAATAACTTCTAAATAATTAGATGTATCAATATGAAGTTAGAAATCAATTAAAAGTAATATTTCTATCTTTATTTAGATATATAATAATGAATGTGAATGCAAAAAGTTAACAAACAGGTCTACAGTTTTATAATCCTTATAATTGTGTACAAATTTACCGAGATAAAAATCCCCGTCAGCATAGGTAAGACCTAGATTAAGTATGTTGATTTTAAGTAGTACTTTTTAAATTGTGTATTTGATCAGGTTTGAAAAATCGGGATTTTTTACATGACTTCATAATATTTCATTAATGTGTATCTAATTAATCTGCCAGTGATTTTTCACAGGGCTTACTAGTTCATCTCATAATGAGCGTTGTAACGATGTATGTACTAATCATCGTTGATTTTCAAGTATGAACTATTATGTTTTAGATAAACGTGAGAAATGTATCGATTTTGGCACATTATTTGGAAGTGTGTTAAAAAATCCTTTCCTATGTAATTTAAATTGAGTAATTTTCATGCATCTATGTATGCATCATGCATATTTTTTGTATATATTATATTAAAGTCATTTATATATATATATATATATATATATATATATACACATATATATATATATATATATACGTATATATAAAGAAAATCCGTATGTAGCTATAATTTAAATACCACTTATTCGAGTTTCATGACAAATTTCCTACGTTTAGGAACAATCCGGGAATGGTTCGGTGGGTTTGTTAAAAATAATTTTAATACGTCCCAGGGTTGAACAATAATCAGAACTCAAAACGTATTTAATTTGATTATTCCAATGAACAACGACAAAACTGTGATGTTTGAACGCTACTTTTACAATTTACCGAATTTAAAAAAAAAAGTTTTTCCTTTTTTCACAAGTTAAAACTATTTTAATATGGATCAGAACTAAAAATCGGGATTTCTTTACATGACTTTATATTTCATTCATTTACATTTGAATGGGTGATTGTTAAAAGGGACCTGAGTCAAGTTTTTGGAGATTTTGAGTTAAGTACAGTTTTGTGTTCTGTTAGGGTACACGCACATTTTTTAAGCGACAACCTAATTTTATTGCATGTCAAACTCTATTTTCGGTAAGTGTTATTTACTCATTGGATCCGAAATAGCAATGCAATCGTTTCTTTAATTTTCCAGTTACAACTACTGTATTTTTACGCTGAACAGTAAAAACTATATGAGTCATAATTTACGAAATTATTTGAAACAACATATATATTTTGACAGAGGCAAAGTTGGCATAAGCTATATGTATAAAAAAATTATGAAATTGGTATTATTATGATCGTTTTTTAAAACTTTAACTGTTTATGAACTACGACCGTTTTAAGTTAGACACAAGTTGCCGCAGATCATTTCGTAGAACATTTTATTCTTTACAACTTCTCTATTTAATTAGCATTTACCTTTTTACAATATTTCATGTTTAATTTCAACTAATGCGTTAGGTTTAGTGATTGCACTGTTTGAATAGAGTAGGCCTACGAAGGAAACTCAAGTTCTGCGAAAGCCAATGGAAAGGAAATAGCGGATCTTCTGTCATAGGCTCGTTACCTGGAAACTGAATTAATCAAATTATCCCACAGTGACCCATATAGTTGCCAACGTGTCTGCAAGTTTAACATTGTACCCGTTTACTAATCCCTACCAAAGCTCATGTAATATGTTAGTAGATTAATATATCCAAAGAAACATCTCGAAATACGTTTTTATGTCCACTAGACATTTTATTTGGCAACTTTATTAACGAATATGCATTATTGACACTTTTTAAAGATGTTACTAATTAAGACTTGGAAGTAATGCTATAACGGACTTCCATGAGTATAATTTTCACAGTTTATTTTCAGACTCAGAGGCAATAAAATCCAACCCTTTATTTCACACCACCTGGGTCTACATACTGTCGCATTACGTACGTGGTGTACTGTTGCGGCAGGACGCTAATGTCTTTCGTACGATTTATTGCTTCAAATTACCAGTATAACTATCTACATAATATTTACGTTCTCGTAAAACCTTTGTGATAGTAGGAGGGCAGTCTCGTGTTTTCATACTTCATGAGTAACGGGAAAACAGTTACATTTAAAATCTATTTTTATTGGAAATCTAGCAAACAAAATTTTAATTCATATGTTATTTTGTTAAATACAAAAAATCGATAATTATTGTGTTCTATTATTACGTTATAGTAAACCGTTCATTGTTAATTTCGATTAAGAATTTTTAGTAACTGTTGATAAGATTTACACTTTCCGCCAAATTTATTTAAACCAAAATTCTATAAAATTGTATTTAGTAACTTTGATATTATATTTATGTTTGTAAATCAATTAGAACTAAACAGGAGTTTTGAACTAATAGGCCTTTTCCTAATTTTCAAATATAATTCTTTTAAATTCGTCAGTAAGTTTTAACGTACTTTAGAGATAACAGTTTTTTGGCTATTGAAGCATTTTTTTTGCATCTTAAAACTAACTCTATGTTATTGTATACGAGAACTAAACATTTCTAGTTGCATGACAGGATGTAACCATATTTTACGTAAACAATTTTATTGCATATTAACGTAAATATATTTTATTGCTCTGTAAAAGAAAACATATTGTATTGTCTCATAGAAGTAATTATTTCTTTCATTTTTGAATTAACGGTATTTAATTTAATCTTAAATATAATCCCATTTAATAGCAACTTTGATGTAACCATATTGCATTGCTCCGACGAATTAAATGACCCCGGTTGTAAAATTTTACTTTAGGTGGTATGACCAACTACGTCATTTGTATTAGGGAGTAATTAAGACATGAGTCGTAGGTCAGATAGTCTGGTAAAAGTATCAAATGCAAATAAAAGTTGCAAATAGTTTTGTTAGTCTTTAGCCACCATATTGAAACCCAAGTTAATGACGAATTAATTTTTCAAATATAATCAATATAAACATCTATGTAGTTTTAATAAGAGTTTTTATTTAAATTGGTTCAAAAACAATAGTGAGTTTGTATTTTTTGTTTATTTTTTAAACATACACTTTTAATTTGTATAATTCTCGATTTTGTTAGTTATTGTGGTACTAGAGGGTACTTTCTTTAGAAGTTAATAATACTTTTTAATTCAAATAAAGCAAACATTGCAGGCATCTTGAAACTTAACGATCCCAGTTAGTGCAAAAGTAACTCCAGATTAAATTGAACAATCCTACGAATATTACGTGTGTAGTAAAAATCAATTATTGTATAGCCAGAGATCTTGATCAATATTTTTCTCTCTGTAAACTTAGATGATAAATGTCAATTTATTTAGTTCTCTGTCTATTCAGATCTTTACATTACTGATGAACAATACAAGTTTTAATTCAACAATACTAAGTCACCACTTAAGAATTATTTTGCATAAACCCACATTCCAAAACTCAGCCTTTTAACTATTCAGGGGAAAAATGTATGATAAGAAAAAAATTTGACAACACATTAATAATGATAATGACAATGAGATTAGTTATAATATATATTTTTTTAGAACATAGTTAAATTACTATCTACACGTATGAAGGGAATATTATTTAAAATTTTATTGGTTTTGAACGGTTATCGGAAACACTTAACGAGCGCAGTTGGACATAAATCCTACAATATTTCGGGTGAAATTGGTTGTGTTTTAGGTAGCTCGGAAGCAGCTGGTATTTTAACATAGATGTAACCGTATTTTATTGCGTTCTAGAAAATAGAAACGACAATAAACGTTTCATATGTAACCATATTTTACAGTAGCTTCCAAATTAAATGTTGTTTACTAAACTTTCAGTTTGTATGCTACAAAAACCTTTATTTTGATATTTTCTGGCTCACAAATATATCCTGTATATTTATGTAACTCATAAAAATAAGGAAATATCAATCTACGAATCGAGAAATCTAATTAAATTATATGTGGTCAAATGCTCATTAAACATCTAGAGAAATCGTAAACATTTAACATCTTAAAGTCTAAGAAATTATCTTTGAATGTACTTTTGTGTGCTGAAGCGACATATCAATTGTTTATTTTATAAGATCTACTGGCAGCTTGTAAAATTACAATACTAGTGCATCAAACACGAAAGACTTAAATTTTATTTTTATTCACATGGTGAAGTATGAATCGGGCGTTTATGTTTTATAAAACACTTCTGATGATGTTATGTAGGTGAAACATATAATGTACACCGTACCGTATACAGATTTAGTAATATACACAGTGTTCAAACTTATCTTACATTAGTGTTTATTTGTTTAACCACTATGAATTTCTCAGCATCTTTTTCCTTCACTTATGCAAACATAGGCCTAAGCTAACTCCGTATGCGAAAAATAAAATAAAAATACGCAAAACAATTTTAAATAAATTAAATCGATTACAACTTACTGTATACAAAACTATGCCATAGAAAGTATAATATTGAAACATCAAAATTAGTAAAATTTAGATTACAAATGTTGTATTTTACTGTCTTCTGATAAATAAAATTGCGAAATAAATCTATAAATAATAATAATTATATTATTCTCCGAAATGGTCTTATTATTGATTTATCGTCTTATTGTTATATTTAATAACTAACATTGACTTAATTAACACATTTAACCAATATTCTGGTATTTAGTTTATTAGTTCGCAAAATAAATCTTGCCACATATTTCTAGTCAGTTGAAACTGATAAATTAATTTTGTATCATTGATTTTAGCAATTTGTTATAATAATATACTAAATGCCATTACTAGATTATTTTGGATATTAGCTTGCTAGTTTTATTTTAGAATAAAGCTTCTACCGAAAACCAAAATTGAGCAAAACGGTCGTTTTGCGAAACGCAAAGAAAAAAACTACGGTACTATATTAACGGTAAACATAGCTGCCATGTATTTTTAGACTTGAAAATACCACTTTAGAATTTGAAGTTCAAAATCAAATTATTTGAAAAATGAATAGATTTTACCTATAATTCAACTTCCAGACACAATAACTAACTCACCATTTGGAATAGAGAGCTCAGCGATGTATTAAAACACATATCTACCAATGGAGATGTTTACTGACAAAATATATAGGTTGTCAAGACAAAATGAAAGATATCGTCAAAACAGTGTTTCCTTTTTAAGTTAGATTGGTACATTAGAATTAGTAAATTAGTTTGTATAGCCATATGATTTTATAAATTATTTATGTTATTCGAATATGTAAGAATGTTTCCGAAGACATACGAATAGGTATTTGTTCTTTAAATTTTGTATAAATTAATATATTGATAATACAAGTTCGTATTATTCATTTTATATTCTCAAAGCCAATCTTATAACATGGCCTGCCTACATAAGTTATATAATATAACTAATATAAAAATATAATAAACTTCCAGACATTATAAGAGGTTTGTTTGATTGAAGTTGTAAACATAACCCCAAAGTATAATCGAGGCTAGGTATTAGGTATTACAGATGATTGGTGAAATCAGCTGTTTTACTATTTTGTTACTCACGGATATACGGACACGTCCGTACATTCGCAATTATAGGAGTTGATTTCGTTTTAATTTTGATAGCAGAGCGTTGTTTATGAAATACATTATAAGAGATAAACTAATTATAACCTACGTTAGTTAAATAGATTTTAAACAAAAACAACCAACATCCAGGAAAATTATAAGAAGTTTGATTAACATAACTAGAACTGTTTGACTATAAAAAAATTTGTATGTTATGTCTAATTGTTTTACGATATATAGCGAAAACGGTATGCTTATTTGTATCATTGATTGCCTTACTGAACTTGTTATAATTATTAACTATGCTAACCTATTTAATAAACTTACTGCTCACAGTCCTTTCGTTTCGTCTTTTTTTGTGGTAAGTTACGTCCAGAATATTCCTATTATGTGCCTAAACCAGAAATACCAGTGCAAGATAAAAATTTTAAACTAGGTTTGATAATGCCCGGCAAACAGGCGAAACGATGAAACCTACCAGAAAAAGAACCAATCAAAAGGACTGCGAACAGCAAGTTTATCAAATAAGTTAACATGGTTAATGAAATTTGGTATTTATATAAATTATTATATATCAAAAGAAATATACAAATATTATATTCTAATGGCTTTTTATTTTATATTGATAAATCTAATGGTTCAGGAGATGTTACTATTACAAAATAATCATATATTCCAAAACTTAGATACTACTTTAAAAAGTTGTTAGTATATTTTGTAGAATTTTTTATTTATATTTATTATTATATATAAAATAAAAATATTATCTTTTAATTGCTCCATTAAAACAATAAAATGTTAAATAATACTTGTTTCTTGTTTTACTTGTTTCAGAAATTATCAAATTTTTATTATATCTAGTTAATTTAATAATAGGCAATAATTCCAATGGCCTCTACCCCATGTCCACACATAAAACATCTTGAGATCTAGAGGTACAATTTTGAAGCGAGATAAAACCTAATTGTCAGAGGTGCAGGAATAAATCTTGGTGTCCACGCAGCTGAACCGCTAAAGCAAATTTCCAAAATTAAGTTTATATTATTTTAGGGTGTCATCCAACTATTTTGGGAAATTGGTCTACTGTGAAGGCGTTGAATAGCTGCCTGCGAACAAGAAATATAAAAGTAGAATTTGTTTGTAACTCAGGCTCCAACCCCGCTTCTTCCTTCCGCTCGCACTCAGACCTCGGGTTGTTTACTGCTTTGCTTTGTGGTTTACATCACGGCCGTCGGTCACGTAACAGAAAGCCAACGATAAAAAGCCTCTGGTGGATTTGAAAAATGTGCTCTTATGGTATTTATAGTTTTTATCGATTTTGTGGAGCTATAAGGTCGCGTCAAAAAACAAAATGTGTAGAATAATCTCTTATATATACTAATTGTACATAAAACCCATAGAAAGTTTAATTTTAGTACAAAAAATTGAAAACAAAAATTACTTCCGGTCAAAAAAAGTACTTCCGTTTGTTGGATTTTTGGCTAACGAACTTGTTCGAGCCACTTAGACAACCACCAAATCAGACGTAAGCGGCCGTTAAAGTGCGAACACATATATACAGTACATAAGTATAAAGTTTTTAATGATACCCGAAAACGTGTTCTGTCGACCATGATCGGTGCTCATTTACTACTCCCGACCTTAGGTCTCGCCATAAATGTCTCGCAATAGCTTTCCTATGGAAATTCGCTAATAATAGAAACTTATTTAGCCTGTTAGAAACTTTACTTAAAATTGTATTTAAAACTTAACCTACTTCATATAAAATACAATACTCTTATTCCAGAATTTATCACATGTATTACGTTTTGTATTGTTTAAGAAAAAATATGATTTCCCCAAAAAATACATTTCGTTTTAAAAAACCAAGAAACTCTCTCTAAAAAAAGGATTGATATAAATTGGTCGCCAATCTTAAATATATATATACATAGGAATAACTATATAATGATAAACTAATACTCTTTTTTGAAACAATATAGATTAGCAGATTAAAATTAAAAAGAATAAATTTTCCACTAAAATGGGTAACATTTACTCATGAAATTAAATCTAAATTTTTAAAAACGTAAATTAGCCTATTCAATGTAGTGCTTTCCTCATTTTCTCTCATTACGTTAACCTTGAATTACTCTTATCCTTTTCTTAAAATTACACTCATAGCACGGACTACTGATTATTTTTCAAGGTGTACCGCGCCAATGAGTGGAATTTTTGAGGGGAGAAAGATAGGATGTGGTAAAAAAATTTAAAGTAATGAGATACCACATCGTATAAGCTACTATATTTTTCTTTTTAAAAGTTTACTTTATATTTTTTTAAATTTAGATGCCTATTTTACTAGTGAAGTATTTTTTGGGGGAATTTAGTAATACAGATGAAAGATTTACTAGAAGATAGTTTATTTAACATAATGTATCGACTGTTAGCCTATGCAGATTTGTAATTCTGACAACAAGAAATCAATAGGCTGATGGAAAAATATACAGAATTAAAAATTGAGAGTACCGGAATTTACTTAAAATTAGAAATAAACAAATATTCTTGAAAGTACTTATGATAGAAAGGAATTAAGTTAGATTAAAGGGAAAATCTAGGTACAGAAGAGGTTTTGAAGGTTGGCTTAAGAAGAAGGGAAATAACGATAGTAATAGAACAGAACGTTTCTAAATAGGCAAATGCTGTTCAACACTACATCCTATCTGGAAAACCAAAAATTATTGAAGGTAATACAATTAATTAATGTTGCTAAAAGGAGTAATGGAACAACAACAAAAATTAATTGGAGTAATTGGAACAAGCAAGGAAATAAAGGAAGGATTTAGATTGAGACTAACTTAATGAAACCTAGTTAAACAATGGAGGGTTTAGATGGTTTGGACATGTTCAGAGGCTGGATGGAGACAGAGGATGCTTGGGCTTAGTAACTTCCTTAAAATAGGCCTACCTACTTAAGTAGAAAATACCTACTTTAAATAGAAACTAAAGTATTCATTCTAAGTACACAGTTTCATTGGCATTATTATACTTTGGTGTTTAGACATGTGGAGAAAACAAACTGACAGATAACCGCAAAAAATAAAGCTTTTCTTAAACAATAAAACAATGTTAAGAGAATAAAACTCTTTACTTCCCGAAAATACCGTAAGTTATATGTGCATTGAATAGAGTAAGTTAACCGCATTATATTTAAACAATATAATATTTGAGGCAATTATTATAACTGTGAATTAACTATCAGCGCATTTATTTAATAAGTATAAACAATATTACATTCTAAGTGTATCAGTCTGTCCAAGTGGTACACATTTTATTACTATCCTGATAAAATTATAATTCATTCAAGAAACCTTCAGAGGGAAAGTACTAATTTATAAGCTATTGTAATTAAAATTCACTTAAAACTTCAGAGATAGGAGTATATTTTTATCTATTTTCCCTCTTGTAAAAATTAATATTAGCGACATACACGTTTTACATAAAATTAAATTTTTAATAATTTTGAAGTTACATTATAACAGATTTTAAATTAAAATGAAACCAATACATAAAACAAAATAAATTTTTTTAACTAATTTAATTAGAAAATAAAATTTAACTATACATCTAATACAACTTATAGAGGTAAACTTTGCATATTTTTGTTTACTTTTCTTTTTATTATATTTATGTTTGGGATTTTTTACTTTTTGTATGTTCGCTTGTGTTTGTCTACGTATATTTGTTTGTTTACGTTTAATAATTATATCTATGTTTCTGTGTTAGTTTTTTATTTACGTTTACATGTATATATTTTAAGTTTATTTGTAAAATGTACTAATATGTTGTAACAAATTTATTTGTTAAGATCGTATGTATATTTGTTTACTATTATTTATACTATGTTTGTTTTTCATGTTTATGTTTGTATGTTTTTATATATGTTTATTTTTTTGTATGTTTCTTTACGTTAATTTGTATGTTTGATTGTTTGTTTTTCACCATGTTAGGTTTAATTTTAGTATTTACCTAACCTATTTGGGAAAATCTTTCAAATGTCAAAATAATCAAGCCTTTAAATAAATGGCTACCATTGAAACCAAGGCTGTTTAGCTGTTTTAATATATAAATGTCCAACAGATATTAATATGTTTTATAATTTTATACCTTAATAAAAAATGAACCGTTTCCTGAGAAGACACGAACTTGTTTTCTCCAAGCCTAAAACAATGAATTTAATCACGGAAGGAACTATTCAAAATGTACAATTATAAAAAAACATAAATATTTTTAGGCCAAGGAAAATACTTAAGAAGGTTAACCCGTCTGAGACTGAAGCCTATTTGCATACTTTTGTAATGTGCGTGTACGTGTGAGTTTGTGCATGTGAGTGTATGAAATTAAATTATTAATAATAAAATTACAGCAAATTTAGAGTTAAATATTTCGTTCACAATTGTGTGAACAAAGCGAACACGAGCAATGCTAAGGCAGTATGCAGGGGAACCCTTTACATAATATGCATACAGGTATTTGTATTATACTGCGGTAACAAAGTCACAGTTATTAAAAAATATTAATGTTTTATTCAAACATATTTTAGAAACATTAGACAAATATTTAACAACATTTATTTTACAACATAAATCAATTAGCAAAGATATGTTTTGTAGATTCTTTAAAATTATATAGGAGTACTATTTTTCGATTAGATTCTGTGACAATATTGTATATATAAGTTGATAAATACTAAACAGCTCTGTACTTTCCTGAAGCTTATTAAAAATAGCAATCATGAATTAAAAATTAAAGCTTTAGGTTTTACGACTCGCCTAACTTTCGGCGTATTAACTATGATTAAAGTACATGCTTTGTTCTCAATAAAAAGGCATATGAGAGGATTAATATCGCAAACAACAGATTCACTATTAATACGTTACTTTGTAGACGCCAATGAATTTGAAAAAAACCAGATGTTTCATTGTTTGAAGATAAAATTCTCTCCTGATTGAGAACATGTTCTACTTTAGTAACTAAAAACTTTGCGCTCACGTGATACTATCAATACACATTACAGAAGTTGAACATTGCATTGCTTTTAGCTTTACTTACCTTATTGTTTAAAAGTTATAGTTTAAACTAACTTTTAAATATATTCATTGTTTTGTTTTATTGTCGATATTATATATTTTAGTCTAAATGTTTTAAATTTGTGTCTTTTCAATGTTTCAAATTTATTTATATCGTCCACAAAGCAACAAAAATAAATACAATCTATAATTTAATAGACACAATAGTAACAAAATAATAGAGGTTCTATTTCAATGTTTATATATTTTCTGGTTATGTATATTAAAGCAACATATTTCTTTCAATCAAGAAGGTAGGTGATGATTTTTTTTTTAATTTGTATTGCTAATAATTTTATTAACCAATGGTTAATACATAGAAGCAGGCATTAGGGTTCACTTTTATCCTAACTGTTTAAAAATTATTTCACCTACGTCCGGGGATAATCTTAAATACAATAACTAATTAGGCTATTAACTTTAAAATACAAAAACCAAAATCATATTTATTTTAGATATTTAAAATCAGCAGTTACACAGTTGTTCCATACTTTAATTTATGCGTTTTCTAGTTATTTTGCTCGTGAAAAAATACTCTTTGTTTAGAAAAATAGCTGCCGGTAGTCTCAGAAATAGCACAAAACATTTTAAATTCCATGTTATCGGTATCCAAGTCACTTCAATAAATAAATAACTGTAAATTATAGTTACCTATATTACATTTTAATTTTTCCGTCTTGTGACTTCATTTGTTTCTTGTTTATGACGCGTGTCGGGGCCTTGGTCCCATCATCAGTAGAAAATACTATAATAGAATCATCTTATACACTAGGTATGTAGATGATACCTTCTTACAGGGCATAAATATGATACAGGAGCACAAATTGCCAAATTGAATGTTTTAACACACATTTGAATAAAATCAACCCGAAAATTAAATGTACACTGGAGAAGGAGATCGACAAGGAACTTAAATTCCTTGACGTTACTGTTACGAAGCTAGACGATAAATTTAAATATAGTATATATAGAAAACCAATGCCGATGTCACAATACACGCCAAATCATACCGTCTTATTTCCATACCAATGGACAAACAGTACTTCCAAATCGAGTTGAATATTATTAAATACATAGCCGAAGCCAACGGATTTACCAGCTCGTTGGTTGAGAAGTTACTTTTCAAACTTAAAAAAGGTCAACATAAGCCTAAACAAAAATTGGACCCTGAAAACAGCAGAAAATACACTTGTGTCGACTACACCAACCTAATACCCAATATATTGAAGAATGCCTTATCGAAACATAATATAAGTGTAACATAAACAACAACATCCAGAAGTTACTGCGAACAAGACGGTCCATTACCAAAAGAAAAAAGTCAGGTGTTAATAAACTATGTTGTAGCGATTGCGATAGCTTCTACATCGGGCAAAGAGGCAGTACATTTGAAGAACGCTACAAAGAACATTTGCCACAAAGGAACTTACGTGATATGAAGTCAAACTTCGCACAGCATATAGTCGATAATAATCAAAGATATAATGATTTCGAGCATAACATAAAGCCTCTCCATATTTGTAAGAAGGATAGATTTATGAACGCGGCAGAAGAATTTGAAATATTCAGGGCACATAAAAACAGCCCAAATAATATATTGAACGACCAACTGTTTTTTTCAAATCAAACTACTTGTATGACACAGCCATAGAGTTTATGCAATGTCTGGAGATAGATGCAGTAAGTAGGCAGAAGCTAGCTGAGCGTGCGGCAACCAGTGTACTAGCCGTCCTGCTAACATTCTACCAGTGTCCCGCGTCCAACTATACTGTACACGACTTTATTTACACCACTATTACACTGACATAATGTTGATAGAAAAATATGAATTTTTGTATTTCGTTTAAGTAGAACTTAACAGTGCATACGGTATAAACACATTTAATTTATAGCAAGTATTTAATTTGTGATACAAAAATAATGCCAAAGTAAATTTTAATCTTCCGAATATGACATAAAAAATATGACCTGCATGTAATTTTTTTTGTTTCTTGATCAAGGAAATTTTCACCATCGACAAAGTTTTAGATTATAAAACGAGCTAAAATTTTATTTAAATAACTTTTTTTGTAGGAGCCTGTGTCAGTCACAATCATCGTGGGTTGAATACAAGTGAAACTGCCCAGCTGCGTTGTTGGTCTGCCCGCTCACGGACATTGTCCATGTATTTTTTCACATGTACAGTATTTAGCAAAAATATCATACCGTACTTGGCTTGTAATAATAATTTTTACTATATATTACACTAATATCTTGATAAAAAAACGCCTGACTTGTAATAAAACGGCCCTCCGGCACGGCGGATGTTTTTAGAAATGTACCCCCGCCTCGCCCCCACCCCACCCGCCTGCTCTGAAGCCCGCGCGCACAGCTGGTTTGGGCTTACTGTAAGACTTCTTGTACCCCCACCCCTTAGCTTCCAATGTCCTCTTAGCGCTCCGTTGTGTATGGCAGTGTCACGAGTGGTAGACAACGAAGCACTGTCAAGTTAACCCTCGCGAATGAGGACCATAAATCTTTTTGTACATGTGCGTGTGTAGCGTCAGTTTATGCGTTTGTGTTTTTGTAATGTGTAACGACCTCCAACGGAGTGATCATATTTCCTACTGATGATGGGACCACGGCCCCCGAAACGCGTCATAAATTGGAAACAAATGAAGTCACAAGACGGAAAATTTCAAATGTAATATAGGTAACTATAATTTACAGTTATTTACAAAACATTTCCTTAACTTAATATGTAAATATTTCATAAATACAACCCCTTTATTTTTCCCAGTCCTCTGTCAAGAAACCTTTAAAATTATTTACCCCTATCTTCCCGATTCACTTAATTTTCACAATTTCCTTTTATTCTAAATTTGTACATACGTACTATAAATTATAGATTATATTTCTATAGTAGATGTTGAAGCTTTCCAGTTAGTATCATCGAAAAACATGTAATTTGTTGAAAAGAATTCCGAGTGTCGATTAATCATTATAAAGTACCAAAACTT
>JAGFPH010001173.1:0-13381 GCA_018207615.1 Philaenus spumarius
TTTCCAGGTTTATCAAAAAAAATCATGCATAATTCACAGATTTTTTCACGGTAGTAAAAATTAAGCACAACTTCCGGTTTCCCAGGTTGGTGTTGGTGGACACCCTGATATTATTTTTCTTCTTTAAATAAATTACATTTATATTGTAAAAGCTTAACAAGGATCTAATATTCTAACTACATTTATTTTGAGTTAAAATTTTTTTTACAAAACTAGGCATTACTTTCGTCCATTGAACCTGAAGTGAAAGAACACTACATAAATATATCAAATTGATATTAAAAGAATTTTTAAGGATGATAATCAAATTATTTTGATCTTAATTTTTAATTTTCTGTGAAAATTTTGAATGCTTAATTTTAAAATAGTCGCTTATGCCAGCATGTTTAACCCCTTCACGAGATCTACCATGACAAATCAAAATAATTTATTAACAATCAAAATATTTATGGGTGTATTTTACTTCGGCTCGCATTAAAATCTTGCGAAAATTCAAACAAATTTACCCCCACTTTTTATGACTTTTCCCAACGTTGTCTAGGTCTCTGAACACGATAAAGCAATAAAAAATTTGTTTTCATGTGTTTGACTATGGACACGATAGATGCCTCACAGAAAACTTCTGGTGGCAACAAAATCTTTGTAATTTTATTGTGGAGAGTTGAAAAGCTTTTGAGCTTTCTAGCGTGACAGTAACGTGACAAGAATGTCACATTTTTTTAGTATTTAAAAAACTTGAGTATTGTATTCCATCTTTGTTTGTAATTGTGATTGAATTCAAAATTTTAATAAGCCTATCCTATTGTTAAGGATTGTTGTGCTTTTTTATGTAAATTTAATCTTGTGCTGCCTAATCCTATAAAATAATATGATTAAAATTAATTCTTATCCTTTTTTAATAAGATTAATATTTTACCAAAATTAGATATAGGCCTATAAAGGGTTTGAAATATACAGCTACATGCAGAAACTTTTATACAACCAGACAGGAACAATAACCAAAAAAAAAAAAAAAAAAAAAAAAGAAACAAATCATTGATTTTTAGAGCATATAAAAGAGATTTCATTAGCAGTATTACTGCCTTCGTTTTTATAGCTTCGATTGGTTATAACTAGTATTGTATACGGGACAGCTCCCAAAATGTATTACGAAACATTAGACCTAGCATTAAATTTTCCCGGTAAACTGTCCCGCCATTTCATTATATCACCAAAACATATTTTTATAATTTAAAGTCAAAATAAATCGTGATTGACATAGACTGGTTGACTTTCACAACATAATCTATTGATTTTAAACATAGAATTGGTTTTTTCTTAGAGCAAAAAGTGAAATTAATTCATTAAAGTAAAATAAATACAGATTATTAAAAAGAACGCATACAACATTTGTTTGGTTTTCAGTCCCGTCTTGAAACAATTGTTCGCCATCATAACAGATTCTGGGAACACGAGTATCATCATCAAATCAAATAAATGTACTTATAATTTGTACTTTTATCATTAGTGATATGAAGTTACACACATAAACAAAATTTGTATTGCTTTCTCTAAACTATAAAAAATCTACGTGGAGTTAATCCATGTTTAAAGTTAATTAACAACGATACTAAGACAATTTTATGACATTACCTGAACTGGAATCATCTGAAGATTCTCCTTTCTTTTGTTCCTGAGCTCTTTTAAGGTTTAACTTTTTGTTTGAAGTACTGAAAGAAAACAAAAATGATTTTTTTAAACTTAGCGTAAAATGCCAATTCAAGATGAAAGTTTTAAAGCTTTCTTTATGTATACACAAAATAGAAGCTTAATAAAGAAGCAAATAACAACTTAGTAAATAATATATGACTTTGGTAGGCTTACTGAATACTACCATATTAAATTAACACAACATTATTTTGCTATACCTAACATATTATATAATTTCTTACAATATTTAGTTTTATAGTTGAAAAATCTACATGGTTTTCTGTTTTAAGTATCATTTATTAATGATAGATGTTTAATTTTATTATTAATTATTTGGACAGTTGCCATCATTTGTATTTTAAATCAAAACACGACGTTTCAGGAATATGATTATACTCCCGTTTACCCTTCAGGGGTCGCGTCACTGTCTAATCCACCGGAGTTTTCGTATTTTACTTACAAAAACTGAGCGGAGCTTTTAAGATCTTCCATCCCTCCCATTATTTCACACAAACTCTTTCACTACTCAGTTATGACACCCGCACTCTTCTCGGATGCTTCAGTTGGCAGGTGTTCTGCAATTGTCAACCAGTTGTCTTTTACACCTCACGCGACCCTACATGTTAGTAATATTTGTGTTTGTGTTGTTAAGTATTAACTGTAAAAATCGGGTTTCCCGTACACAAAAACATATAAAACGATACCCCACAATGAATTTTAAAAATGTTGGCCCAAAAACGTAACCGCGTCGAGCTACGACTCTTCAACTGTCCAAATCGGGTTTCCCGTACCAAAAAACATATAAAACAATACCCCACAATGAATTTTCAAAATGTTGGCATAAAAACGTGACCGCGACGAGTTACGACTTTTTAACTGTCAAAATCGGTTTTCCCGTACCCAAAAACATATAAAACGATACACCACTATGAATTTTCAAAATGTTGTCCCAAAAACGTAACCGCGACGAGCTACGACTCTTCAACTGTCCAAATCAGGTTTCCCGTACCAAAAAACAAATAAAACAATACCCCACAATAAATTTTCAAAATGTTACCATAAAAACGTGACCGCGACGAGCTACGACTTTTTAACTGTTGAAATCGGTTTTCCCGTACCCAAAAACATATAAAATGATACCCCACAATGAATTTTCAAAATTATGGCCTAAAAACGTAACCGCGACGAGCTACAAATTTTTAACTCTCAAAATCGGGTTTCCCGTAGCCAACCCAAAAACAAGTGAAACGATGCCCACACTGTATTTTCAAAATTTTGACCCAAAAACGTGAACCCGATGCACTACGCAATAGCTGAAAAGCTTCTCAACTCTCCGCAATCAAATTTGGCACCACGATGTCTGTGAGTGCATATATATCGTATTAACGGACAGACACATGCATTATTTCAATACTTCGACATTTTAATGCCAGCCGAAGTAAATCTAGTAAAACAAATAAAATTTAGTTTTCTGTAAGTATATTTCGAATCAACTAGTAATAATATTTAGGTGTGCAGCTAATAATCAGACATCGAAAGTAATTAAAGTATTTACCATTTATTAAAAGAGCCACATCAAATAACAGAACATGCTAAAGTTTTTATCGTGTAATACGTATCGGGTCTCATCGCGGTAAAAACACCAGTTTCAGAATAACAGTAGGGATGGTGATAGTATCGATAGCCATCACTATCGATAGTCATTGACCTTCAAGACCAACATTACGTTACACAATAATCGGCCGAGCAGGCGCGTGGTTAGCGACGGCCAGTCGGTGACTTCTTTGTGTTGACAATATTTTGAAATTTCCAGGTTTATCAAAAAAATCACGCATAATCCACGGAATTTTTCCCGGTGGTAAAAAATCATGCATAATTCCCGGTTTTCCAGATTATATTTCTAAACGTCTTAAATAAATGCAACCAGGATATATAATTTACAAAATTGAATGTAATTAATTATGAAAAGGAAATATAACAAAATTTAATTCACAACTTATTTTACTCAGGAAATATTAGACATGCCTTTTGAACGTAAATAAACACGATAATTAAACTATGCTATTCTTGTACTTTAACAAACAACTTAATATCTCTTAATAAAATATGTACTAAATAACAAAAAAAAAAAAAACACAAAAAAATTAACTTTATAAAATTCTATAATACATAAATATAAATAGGCTACTTAATGTTTACTATTCTTTACATCAAACTACAAACTAGGCTAGGGATATTCGATATTCACGATTTGATAGACCTACATTTAATCAATGCAATGTGTATAACAAGGGCCAAAATGTATTCATTACATCAATGAAAAAATTAAAAAAAGCCTGAAGTTCTAGGTAATTAAGTCTCTAGTATCAATGTGTTTCCACTTTGTAAACACATAGGCTCTATAGTTGATAAGACCAATTAAGATGTTTGTATAACAGAAATGTCAGCATTTAGGGGGAAAAAAATAGCCTGAACTTTTCTAACTTATTCTTTAATCACAGTATGTTTACAAAAAAAAAAAAAAAGGTTGCCCTCTGCAAACATATGCGTTGCTGGTCACAGAGTAATTTAGGACGCCTGAACAAAACAACTTTAAAATTGCTGTTAAGCACTTGAAAGGCTATTTTATTTCTATCAAGTGAAAATACATTGAATATCCATAGATTGTTTTAAGTAGCCTACGGTAAAGATTAAGTAGGCTATTTATATATTAGGGGTAGGCTATAGTTATTTTGGACAAAAGAAACATCCACACTCCAGCTAATATTTCAATTATACAAAACAACTTAATTGATGTTAAATAGCCACTTATATATATATAATAACAATATTATGACTAGAGAATGTACAAATTAGAATTTAATGTTATTTTTCTTTTTTTAATACTTTTATATTCAAATCCATAAATTAGTAACTTTCACCGAATTTTATAGAGAAAATTATGTGTTCCTGTTTTGTTATACCTAGGCCAACAGGTATTTTATTAAGTGATGTTAAGATGCAAGAATAGTGGAATCTGGCAGTCATATTTACGTGCGCAGTCCATGTCATTGGAAAGATACGTCTAATATTTCTTGAATTAAATAAGTTGTGAATGAGTTTAAAGTGTTTTCTTTTCTGTATAAAATAAATAGGTACATTAAATTTGTATAAATTAGGCCCTAACTTATATTTTCAGTTTTCATTCATTTAAGGTGTTCAGAAGTAGAATTGAACATTATTACAAGAGCATTTTCTTGCTTATACGTTGGCATCTCTGCCGCAATATGGTGAGGGATCATAACTTTCGCAATAGGCCTAGCTATAGGATAACAGAAATGCAAGCATAAAAAATAACCTAAGTTATAACTTAACCAGCATTCAACAGCACAATATACTTACTGTCCGCGAGGCACGAGATGGTCCCTAGGTCCTTGCCTAGATTTAGTTTGAAGGCGCTTGTAGCTATGTGCCACGACCTAGTACAGAGCCGCCGTGAATGTCAGCAGCATCGTTATTCGACAAATGCTATTTAAAATCGAACGTGGCATCGTGGTACAAAACAGGAATTCTGCAGTGTTTTTTTTTAATATATATAAAAAATAACATTATTAGTAGCAGTTATTGCAAATATGTATACAATTACAGCTGTGAAAGAACAAAATATATATACTGCTCGTATGTACGTTTACTTAATTATTATACTAAATGGATTTTAATAGATTAACAGAATAACAGCTTAAAAGTTATTATAATTCCGATTAGTAGTGTTGAAATAATATTAATAATATGTTTTTAAAAAACACGGTAAGAGTTTGGCTTAGTATAATATTTTTGGATTTATAAGTTTAAAAACGATAGAAGATTAAATTATTAATGAACAGTGTAATTATGTTCCTTAAAAATAACAATAAAAGAAATCATCAAGTAATAATATTTATAGTAAATATGATTATAAATTAACTTTAATTGATATAACTCATTTATTATACAATAACTGTATAAACTTATAAACTTCTTACATTCGTACAAAATATTTTACAGTAACTTAAATTTGGTTAATATTATTGTACTTTATAGCTTTTTGATTTTTAGAACCTCCTTTATTGTATTTTTTTAAACTTAATTTACTCAATTTATTTATGTGTAGTATGATATTTAAAACGCCTGTAGACTACTAGGTACACATTTTTCATTTACTGTATTGTTTGTGCTGATTTTGTTGAGAATTTAGTCAATAGAATTAATTTGAAAACAAATCGGCTGTTTTAATTACTAAAATCCATTTTAACTTAAGTCTACATGATCAATATCAATACTAAGCTATATGACGTTATATTTTCCGCTATCGCGTCAGTCCCCGTTACTCGCCTTTGCGCCTGCTAAAAACGGGATACCGCGTGAGGACATGGCTGTTTACGGGCAGCTCCAGGGACCATCTCGTGCCTCGCGGACAGTAGGTTGGCAGCAGCACCAAGTGCTCTGTTTAATAACATATCAGCTGAATTAAACCTTGTACCACAAGAGCTACAAATACTAAGTAGTGGGCTAAACAATCATTAAAGACTTCCTGAACAAAGTTTGTAAACTTGGATAGCCTAGACCCATGACCAGTATTCCAGGGTAAATAAATTGGCCTATTTATTTTTCACTTATCTATAACCTAACCTAGCAAACACTTTTGTGTAAAGGAGATGAAAAATAGAAGAGATAAATATTAAAAAATTGTACCTTGAAAACTGGATCTGTCATTGCAATGATTCTTTAAATTACTTAAGGCACTGATAGGCTTAAAATGTTTATGCTTAGAAATTAACAATCTTATTTTACTTAGCCTATAGGCTAGACACAAAAACAAAAAAATAGGCTAGGCTGATTTTTGTTTTTGACTTACCTTTGAAAGTGACGAACTACTTCTACCAAGGATGGTGAGCCTTTAGGCAATACTGGCTGAAAAATAAAATACCTTTTAAGTTATTGCAGTTCTTTAGATACAATAAAATGTACAACACACGTGCATAGGTTGTCTAAAAATCTTTCGTTGGCGATAAAATCGCAGTTAAAGTAAGATGGGAATTTAATGTTAGTAACTAATTTACTACTTACTGCTTTGGTTTTCTTCTGAAAAACTTGTGCAAGGTTGACATCTTTCTTATTTAAATAATCATAAACCAGTGCTAAAACGCCAGTATCTTCACCGGTCGCCATGACTCAAACACGTTAAAGAGACAGCAACCAGAGAGCAAGGAGAAGTTTGGGAAGACGGCGGAAGTCGTCATCAAAATTAGGCCTACCACATGTGGTAACATCAAAATTCCCTTTGGTAAATTATTATTTAATGGCCAGTAGTTGCAAAAATCTTTGTAGAGCTGTTGTAGGTAAAACCCCTGAACGATCATAATCGCTTTAAAATTATAAATAAAATATATCGTTTAACTATATTATTAACAAAATAACATATTATTGAACTACAAATTTCTAAACAACATTAGTTACTATATAATTACTATTATAACTTAGTAATTATTTACTTTCATTTAATGACAGAAATAAAAAATCATACGTATATTTCTTTCTTCTTGTTTTAAAAATCGAATATTCTTCTTAATCTTATAACATATTATAGCTACAGAGACTAGATAGAGACAGTGTGGTCAACGGACGTCTTGTTTTCTATTGGCTGCGCCATATTGTTTCCATTTTTCTGCTTACAGTAATGTTATTTAAATAGGAATTACTTCTTTTCGTGATATTACTGCTGTTATTTCATTGTTTTTCTTGCTTTTTTGTATGGTTTTTCCTAGTTTATGATTTAATTATTAAGTTTATTAAATAGTTCAGTTGTAATTTAGTGTTAACTTAGTGAAAACTGAAATTACAGTCTATAGATAACTGGCCATTATAATGGTTTTGACAGTATTAAGTACAAGTATTAAGAAGATAAAATGTAAATTAGTGATGTAAACCTAAAATAAAGTTTGTACGCAATTATTTTTCATTGTATATGATTGTATTTATTATTTTCACTTATCCCATTAATCTTCTTTCTGGCAAAGAGTAGCCTACCTGGAGTACTATTTTAGCAATAATTAAGTTATATTATATATCATTGTACTCAGGAGATTCTTCAGATTTATTTGGTACATGGTTTAATACATTATAGTCTACTTTTATCTCTTGTCACTGTAGGATATTATTAATTGCTTGAGTGCGTGAAAACTATAACTAGGCCTACTGTACCTAATTCTTTCTGTAATAGCCTACTTACAAAATAATGTGGTAGTCCTAATATATTTTTGTTTAGCTATAATAAATTAGGCTTCATTGTATGCCTTTTTGGAACATATTTTGTTTGTTTTAACCTTTTAAGGTAAAATTTACAATACGCCTACTTGCCATATTTGTTCTTTTCAATATGGTAGCCTACTTATTAAATAACGTGTTTATTATAGCCTATTTTTGTGTAGGCCAATTGAAAATATATTAGACTTTATTTTATGCCTGGTCGGAAACATATTTTGTGTTTTTATGAACTTTTTTACTCGTGGAAAAACTAATAGGCCTACTAGTTTTTAGAATACAAAATATATATAAAACAACGCACAAAATTACACTTGAAGTTATTTTTGGGTACCGGGTAGCATATATGTATCCTTTTTAATATAGGCCTAGTTTAGAAACCCTAATTTTGCATTTTGAAGTATTCATACATTTTTTAAATACGTAAACTTTAGAATTTTGCTGAAATTTAATATTTTTCTCCCAAAAATGTATTTTTGGAAAAATATATTTTTTTAATTGTTTCTTTTAAAACAGATTTTTTACATTTTATAATTTTGGATTTATAATTTATTTAAAAAAAACTTAAGGTATTTTTCAAAGGGCCAACTTTTGACATTTCAATGGGCTAAATGTACCATAGTAGTTTTGTTCCATTTGTACTAAACTACTCAAATTGTGTTTATAATTGTTAAAAATTCTACTACACAGAAATATTGCTTGTACTTTTCTTATGAAGAAAAATAATAATAGTATATACTTCACTAAATTTAATTAGATTATATACAATATAGATGTTTAAATGATAATGTGCACGAGTAGTAAAAAAGTGCCTGCCGGTATTTTGTGTATTCATTCATTTAGTGATGAAAATATATCGAAAAAAATGATTTATACTTGACAATTTTTGTGACAATGTATTAATCCAATTGCATAAGAACAATTTTGAAGCGAAAATTGGAGTTAAATGCGAAAAATCGTCCCTACGCTAATATAAACCCGTGTTGAGTTGGAAACAATATGGCGGCCAGCGCTCGTTGGCCACACTGTCTTTATCAAGTCACTGTAATTATAGCCTACATTAGTTCTTTAACTCATATTTTAAGAAAATCAACTTCACAATACTTATAATTGAGATTGGTGAGGCAGTGAAGTTAGCAACGGTCTTAATTTAATTTGTCATTTTTGTCACTGATATTTTTTCAAATTACAAATTATTAATATTAAGTTACGATAGTTATATTTTTGTGTTTCAATCTTGTTTAGAGAGTCTTAATATTATTTCCTAACATTAAGTATATTAGCGATTTGGGTTAATAAGTGTATCGATTTCTGGTTTTAACATCGACTGCCTAGGCTTAACCACTAGACCAGAGATAATTTGCACTAGACTAACCGAGCTTACGGGCGGTCTGTACCAGAGATAATAGGCCTAATACCAAGAGATATTTGTATGTAAAAGAGATGGATATGTAAATATGCTTGTATTAGTTTTATGTTGTATAATATTATTCTATTGATTTATTACACAGTAACATTGCAAAATGAATTTGTAATTATTTTTATTTTACTCTTAGTATATGTTCACTATTAGCCTATAGCCTATTGATTCTGATTTAGTTTCTTTGTTCTTTGCACACGTTTGAAATCACACTAGAATTACTGTAATTATGTATGTTATTGTGATCGTGCTAATTCAAATAAAATGCCAATAACAATTTTTAAGAAGTCAAATTTATGATTTTGTAACTTACTGACCGTAAAACCTCTTAGAGTTGTCACAATTGTACCATGTTTGGACTCAATTTGAGAGGGATAATATTTAGAGTACAGTAATTAGAGTAAAAATTAAGTAAAGTTAACGATTAGAAAAATGTGATGTTGTAGCACAAGGGGTCAAGGGCTAGTTGGTGATTAATAGGAGAACCATTAAGGCTCGGCTCTCTACATTCAAAACGGTGAAGTTGGGTACCAATTTCAATGTTAAATAACCAAAACATACACCACTGCAACTTACCTTTAAAAATCCAAAACTTTGGAATATTTCTCTGAATACACTGGCTAGGTGTACAAACTTGTAGCTGCAGAAAACCACAAATCTTTAAGCAGTAATGCCACAACAAAGCAAAATAATTATATCTGCTTAAAAAAAAATCATGTTTTCTTAACTGATTGCAACCAGTGTTTTTCGATTGAAGTGAAGTACAGTATTCACTGTTTTACTTTTACCAGTAATAGATAAAAATGTTTAAGAAGGTAGACTAATATTTTATTTGTATTTTCACCTTTAATCAAAAATGTACTTAACATTTAATTTTAACGTGGGTGTTTATTAAATGTTTTTGTTTCTAAATAAAAAAAAAACATTAAAAAATAAAGAGTGTATTATTATTTAATCCTGTGTTTATAATTTACTAGCTGACCCGTACGGCGTTGCCCGTGGTGGTTGGTATTTTCAGTCTTTTGAACGTAATTGCATTCTTTTTAAGTGTTCAGTCAGTGAGTAGTATTTGGCTTTTATATATATATAGATCTTAAATAATAAAAGCACTACTGTCATAATAATAAAAGATCTGAAATTATGATTTTAGTAACTTTGATCCTTCCAATCCCTCGTAAAATTTCGAATTTTTTCAAACCCTTTCTTAGTGAGCACCTATGGCCCTAGAGGAAGCTACATACCAAATGTCATTAAAATCCGTTCGGTAGTTTTGAAGAAATCGTTTTTTAATAACTTTGATCCCCCCAAACCCCCCCTAAAATTTCGAATTTTTTCAAACCCTTTCTTAGTGAGCACCTATGGCCCTAGAAGAAGCTACATACCAAATTTCATTTCAATCCGTTCAGTAGTTTTTGAGAAATCGTGATGACTGAGTCAGTGAGTGAGTGAGTGGTATTTCGCTTATATATATATACTAGCTGTTGTACCCGTGGCTTCGCACACGGTCCAAAGTTTCACCGCATATAATTAATGTTTATTGTTTTAAGGGTTGTTATTACGTTTTCACCCCGATCCGGCTTTGCACGGATAGACAAATCAAAGTTAAATGTAGGCCTATATTAGCAACAAAAACATATCAATATAGTACACTATATTTAAAACCTTTAATATTCAATTTTTACATTGAAATATTTTAAATACAATTGACTGTTTAACATGCAACAAAATTACACGTTTGACTGTTAAAGTGACGGCTTGCGTGTCGATTTATGTAGGATTACCCAAGTATAAATACATTTAGTTGTCAGAAAACAATAATTAAAAAAATACTATTTAAAAAGTAATACATTTATGTAGGCATATATTACTATGTTGAGGAGATTTTTTACTTGGTAAATGTGTACAATTATAAAGATTATTTAGTTATGATTTTATATAATTTTAGGCATATTTGGATATTTTTGTTATTTATATATTATATTTTTTATAAAAATACCAAACTCTATCAAATTATAGGCATATTGTAGTTGTTGTACCCGTTCTTCGAACGAGAATAACTCATGGTGTAAGCAGAAGTATAATACAATCAGTCTGATGGTAAATGTTGACAAATTGTAACAAATGGAGGTAAACATGTATACATTTACGGGTCACTTAAAGAGTGGTTTATAATTGTCAAAAAACACTGACGGAATAACGTGTTTTTTCATTAAAAAACATGTTTTAACTCGTCAATCACTTATTTTACCCAATTTATAGAAGTCAAAATTCGACTGGGGGGAGGAAGCCTCCAGGGTCATATACACTTTAGCGTATTATATATAACCCATATCTGGCAAAAATGGCGTTTCCTAAAGAGGGGTCGAGAACTTTCAAAAATGCTGTAGAACACACTGTTTTCGAGATATTGACGATTTTTGTAAAAAAAAACAATACGCTTATGAATACTATCGTTGCATCTGATTGGTTGGTCACAGTTAGTCTGGGGACCATGATCAGTGCTCACTTACTAAACCCAACAAATTTAAAATTGCATTCTCATCGGTCTTTGATTATTGTGCAAAGTTTCAAATCAATCCAATTTTTTGAAGGGGGTGAAAATCACGTCGTGTTCTGGGGATCATGATCAGTGCTCACTTATTACAACCAACAAAATTAATATTGCATTGCCTTAGGTCCTTGATAAGTGTGCAAAGTTTCAAATCAGTCAGACGTTTTGAAAAGGGTAAAAATAACGTCGTTTTCTGGGGACCATGATCAGTGCTCTACTACTCCCAAAAAAATTAATATTGCATTGTCATAGGTCCTTAATAAGTGTGCAAAGTTTTAAATCAATCAAACGTTTTGCAAAAGGTGAAAATCACGTCGTGTTCTAGAGACCACGATCAGTGCTCACTACTTACTACACAAAATAAAATTAATATTGCATTGCCATATGTCCTTGATAAGTGGGCAAAGTTTCAAATCGATCAGACGTTTTGAAAAGGGTGAAAATCACGTCTGAAAATCACGTCTTGTTCTGGGGACCTTGATCAGTGCTCACTTACTACATCCAACAAAATCAATATTGCATTGCCATAGGTCCTTGATAAGTGTGCAAAGTTTTAATCAATCAGACGTTTTGAAAAGGGTGAAAATCACATCGTGTTCTGGGTACCATGATCAGTGCTCACTTACTACACCAAACAAAATTAAAATTACATTGCCATAGGTCCTTGATAAGTGTGCAAAGTTTCAAATCTATCAGACGTTTTGAAAAGGGTGAAAATCATGTCGTGTTCTGGGACCATAATCAGTGCTCACTTACTACAACCAGCAAAATTAATATTGCATTGCCATTGGTCCTTGATAAGTGTGCAAAATTTCAAATCAATCAGACGTTTTGAAAAGGGTGAAAATCACGTCGTCTTCTGGGGACCGTGAACAGTGCTCACTTACTACACCCAACAAAATTAATATTGCATTGCCATAGGTCCTTGATAAGTGTGCAAAGTTTAAATCAATCAGACGTTTTGAAAAGGGTGAAAATCACGTGTTGATCTGGGGACCATGATCAGTGCTCACTTACTACACCCGACAAAATCAATATTGCATTGCCATAGGTCCTTGATAAGTGTGCAAAGTTTCAAATCAATCAGACGTTTTTAAAATGGTGAAAATTACGTCGTGTTCTGGGGACCATGAACAGTGCTCACTTACTACACCGAACAAAATTAAAATTACATTGCCATAGGTCCTTGATAAGTGTGCAAAGTTTCAAATCTATCAGATGTTTTGAAAAGGGTGAAAATCACGTCGTGTTCTGGGACCATGATCAGTGCTCACTTACTACAACCAGCAAAATTAATATTGCATTGCCATTGGTCCTTGATAAGTGTGCAAAATTTCAAATCAATCAGACGTTTTGAAAAGGGTGAAAATCACGTCGTCTTCTGGGGACCGTGAACAGTGCTCACTTACTACACCCAACAAAATTAATATTGCATTGCCATA
>JAGFPH010001173.1:19089-49494 GCA_018207615.1 Philaenus spumarius
CCCCAAACCCCCCTAAAATTTCGAATTTTTTCAAACCCTTTCTTAGTGAGCACCTATGGCCCTAGACGAAGCTACATACCAAATTTCATTCCAATCCATTCGGTAGTTTTGAAGAAGTCATTTTTTAATAACTTTGATCCCCCAAAACCCCCCTAAAATTTCGAATTTTTTCAAACCCTTTCTTAGTGAGCACCTATGGCCCTAGAGGAAGCTACATACCAAATTTCATTCCAATCCGTTAGGTAGTTTTTGAGAAATCGTGATGAGTGAGTCAGTGAGTCAGTGGGTTTTGGATTTTATATATATAGATAAATAATATTACATCAAGAGGACTTAAGTTATTATGTAGTATTGATTTATAACTTCAGCGTTTTATGTTTCATTCCCTGCATTTTTCAATATAATTTTGCCAACAAAATTATAATCATTTTTTTTTTAGTCAATTTGACTTTTTTTTAGTGAACATGGGTTTTTGGTAGCCAAACTAATATTTGTACAAATACAAATTTTGTTTTTCTTGTTATTTTTTACACAAAAAGTGTTGGTCTAAAACCTTTAGAAATGCTAGTTTTTAAGGTATTTTTTCAAAAAATTACCCGGACCCCCCCGGCGCAGATGTCTTCCGCCCCCTCCCACGAAATGTTATTAATCCGTCACTGGAGCGACCGTAATGTAAACAATTAGCACGAACGAGTAAAGCCTGTTTAACACTTACAAACATGTTTTTGACGTGAGCGGTGATGAAATAGACAAAACATTAAAAGTCTTAAAAGTTCAATTTCGACGCGAACTCAAGGCATTGTGTGAAAAAAATAATTCGAAAATGCAGCTGAACCGCTGACGTGAGTTGAGCAAATTTCCAAAATTAAGTTTTTATGCCTATATTTTAGGGTTTCAACCTACAATTTGGGAAATAGGTCTACTCACGACGGTGCTGAATAGCTGCCCTTTTGAATTCCTTTTTGAATTATTAATCCCTACTTGAAGTAGTAAAATGACACAATGAGAAGGTTTAAGCTTCAAATTGAAATATATGTTATGAGCGTACGTGGTAAGGTTCTCTCAAACAAATGGCGAGCTTCTAGACAAAAATAAATAACGTGGGGAATTTTTAAGATTTTATAATTTGTATATTTTAACAAACTTAAAATGAGGAAATGATAAATTTTAAATTTTTGGGGAGTATTTTTGGGAATGTTTGGGCTTCAAATTGGTACATTTGTCATGAGCCTAACTGGTGACGCCCAAACTAATGGATAGTTGTTACATAAATTTCTCCCATTTAAATAACATGGCTTAATTTAAAAATGCCAGTTGTTAAAATAAACTCAATTTATTGGATTTTGATATTTTTCTGTAATTCTGCAGTGTAAAACGAATAAAATGACACTCTTTTTACAAATTGGTAGAAAAATAACGACGTAATGAGCCGATAATGTAATTCTCATCGCTAATTCAATAATTACAAAGCAAACGCATAAAAACGCATACGGTACACGTGAAGCACAAACCTAGAATAAAGGTTGTTACACAATTAACATTGATAGTTCAATAATTACTATAATTATATAATTCAATAATTTATATAACAGGAAATCTATAACAGATTTAGAAGGGTACTGTAAGTGGCGTAAATGTTCTAAATTTTTAGCTTTTACGATTGAGCTATCAACCAACCTCGTACCTTGTTTAGTTTTTAAAATAAATCAAAAAAGGAAAAAAAAATCATAAAATTTAAATTTATATGGCCTCGAATGTTAAAAAAAAAATTAAATGCCTGGAGACATATATCTAGAAATAAAAATAAACGCATTTAAAAAAATCTTCACAATCGGTCTATTAGGATAGGCTGGACGATTGGAAATAGGTTTTCGACAAAATCTTTTAATAATATAGATTATTATTTGAAAATATACAATTAATTATAACAAAATATTACGAGATGCTCTTCTCTTTCAGTTATTGATTTCTCACTTTAAAATTGGATTTACACAACTTTTATAAATTAACGAAATGATTTACAAACGCAATAAAAAACAAATAATAAAATATACTTGCTTATGAAAACTAATGAATAAAAACGTGAATCCAGAATAAATAAACAGCTTGATCGGACCAACGGAGCGTTTAGGACCTTTTAGTTTCGTGCGCAATTTTATTGTCGTTAATCAACCATCTAAAAACCAAAACGGTACTTTGGAGACAAAACATGTTTAAACAACAGTTTTAGTACTTGTAATTTCCTACAAATTTCCCGCTGACCAAACATCGTTACTTAAAAAATTAAAAAATCCTCGCTTACTGAAAATTTTATGTCAGATGATTCCTGAACTAAAGTTTACATTTTACTTTTTCAATGTGTACAATTACGTAAACCTATATTTCTGGTAGAATAAGATGGTTAGAATCCCACATCTTTCCTCTAAAAACCTGTTTTTTTTTTTTAATTAAAGGTAATAATGATAATGGATACGGTGCCAGTTCATGGGTGAAGTATTGTTTCAAATCTTCTTCAGACTGTTTCGCCATGCAGATTCGTTGAAACAACGTTGTAGGATCAACAGCAGTAAGCATTTGGGAGCCAACATTCAATGTTTGTGTAACCTGGGCGAGTGTAACGACTTTATCCGTGCGCTTCAACTTAAGGCTATGGAAGTTTTGGCCTATCATCTTTATCATACAAGCCTTGCCTATATGTTAGGTGAAGAACTTTTAAATAAACATTTTTTGTCTCTTAAATATTTTTCTAAAAACTCTTCCTTTTCGAGATATTAGCAACTTTATGTCGATTTATTTCAACACGTTTAGGGTCGCTATTTTGTTTTGGGTGGTCCGATTTTTACTTTATTTATGTCATTTTCCTAGTCTTAAATAGACCTTTAAAATGAGGTATCACATGACCATACTTCCTATTTAAACATTTTGAGTTGCCCCCAAAATCCCCCATTTTTAGGGGACACTCAAAATTTCCGATTGCTTCAAAAGATACTTTGGGCTAAATTAGTATCGTTCCTCAATGGGATATTTGTTTGTTTTAACAGACACAAAAGTTAAAGGGGGGGGGCGTGGGACTTTTAAGGCACCTGGTATATTTAGTGAACAAGAAACCAGCACTACAGGTAAAAGTCATGAATAATTATTAACATTTTAAAATTTTTACAAAATTCTTTAAAAATAATTTCCAGATGCATTCAGATGACATACCTAAGCCTCAGAATTGATTTCCGGACTCATAGACATCGAAAAAGAGCGAAACCCCGATTGTGTGAATTTAAGGTTTTCCCCAATTTTGCTTTATAAGTTGACAAAATTTCAAAATCAGCTCAATTTAGAAAAATCGGTGTTTTTTTAACTCAAGGATTGATGCTCTACAACTTTTAGGGAGGGGGGGTAGTGATAATATTTGATGTTGGAAAGTTACAGCACATTGAAAATGGGTAAAACACAGTTTTTGGCAAAGTTGGAAAAATTTGCGGTTTTTTTATCCACATAAAAATCGAACTACGTTACCAATTTTGAACTTTGTTTTTTTAATCAACGCGAAATTTTGTCCTCTTTAATTTACTACAGATCTATTTTTTACATAATATGAACCGTTTTTTAGTTATAAGCGAAAAACTGGAAAAAGTCCGAAAATTTTGAGGTTTTTTGCCCCCCAAAAGTTGTCCCCCCCACTTTCGAGGTCGCAAAATTAGATTTGGCATACCCACTCCATACCAAACGATCCTGGAAAAAAATATCTTTTACCGCAATTAATGTAAGCTGAAACCCCCCTATATACTGGGCTATAAGTCACCTACGGATATGGAGAGCATAGCAGTTTACGCCTCGACAAAACTATTTCGTCTGTCTGTGAAGTTGACACTACACTCGATTCCACGTTCACCGTGCAGTACAGGTCTTACGGGAGAATAGACGTGCCAATACCAGGTGCTAATACGTCGCCGTTGCGTACCGGCAACATTGCTTTGTATTTTTTTTAATGAACGGCAACCCACTATATCCATTGCTCTTTGGGGCATTCTTGCCGGGCAGCCGGTCCGTCATTTCTCCAGTCGACGTTCAACTACTAAGTGAAGTCACATCGCCAGTGAAGTCACATCCTCAGGACCAACGGAAATTACTTTGTTTTAATGGAAATTTCAGCAACTCGTAGAACTTCTTTGGAGACATACGGAAATATAAAAAGAACTTAGCGTCGCCTTTTTCCAAATCGTCAAACAAATGATGAAATTCGCCATAATATTTTCTTTTTCTGAAAATTTCGTACACCCAGTACCTATGCTTCCTCCGTTTCTGTCTCTCTTCTTCTTCAGCACTCGCCGCGGCTATCACAAGCAACTCCTCGTCTGACGAACTGTCCATCGCAACAGCTGTATTTCTTCTGGTTAGCTCCGGTTTCTGACGGGCAAGTGGGTTATCACCGGAAAAAATACGGTGAAGGCGGCGACTGACGGTGACGGTGGGTTTCCTGCTTTAGAGCGAACATCTCGTTTATTGTCATGCGAGTTGCGTCAACTGACCGAACGTTGCATGGGAGTTGTTTTTTTTTTTGTTGGCTGGTACAGCTGAGACTGTCGTATGGATAACATGGCTTATGGGCGCTGTGTACTGCACGGTGAACGTGGAATCCGGTGTAGGGGCGGGCACATAATGTACCATAGGCGTAACCAGGACGACCGTAAGGGGGGTATTTCACCCTAAAACCGGCAAATCGCACGTTTCGTGCGATCACTCGCGGCTACGACAATACATTTGTAACGTGTAATTGTATCGAATATTTGACCCACTAAAAATCTTCCAATCTCAAAAAGACAAACACGATTGGAAAGGTAATGTTTCAAACTTTAATTTTTGTATTTACAATGTCTTTCTAAAAAGGAAATTTACATACGTAACCATCGTTTTAGTTTTGAGTTTTCTAAAAGCAGATGTCACGCAAATGAAATACGCCGAAATGACCGTTAATTTCCAGTTCTATGTCCTCCCCTACAGCCCGGCCAGTATTTTTTCTAAATTATATATATATACTGATGGATGCCTCACACTTTCCCCTATCTAAAACTGCCATCCAATCAAAACTCTGACAAATAGTTCTAAAGTTGTGGTGCGTTTTGTAGACCCTTGCAATTGGTCAGTTTTCCAACCAATAAACAGCTTTACTAATTACACGTGATATCTGTGTGATAGAAGTATATTTTTAGACATATTTTGATATGTATGTGTAGAGAATGCTTCAAGCTAACATTTCCTGTGAACCAAATATGTTTTGCTCGAAAGGTTTGTTATCTATGAGCGTGGGAATGAGATTGACGTTCTCAAACCAAGGCTGTAATTTCAATTAACGGTTATTTCCCATACAGCTTCATAACCGACCGTTGTATACCAAACATGAATTTGATGTTTCTATATTTCTAGTCGCTTTTGTTATTCAAATAATTCTAAGTCAAACACTTTTATGAAAAGATAATTTACAAGTATACAGTTCAATTCTTTGATTTATTCTCTATACTTTGTTATAATAATATTTCATTGTTTGGCAAAGTAGCCTATATTATATTCCTAAATTACGTTTCAAACTTGGCATAGTTTTGATAGCAGTCTTGTAGTAGGAACATAAAAACTGGTGTTTTCAAAATAAGAAATTTGAAATTGATAAATATTTTTATACAGTTCTATGTAGAACAAAATTACAAAACTTTTTTACATTTATGGAAATTTTTTTTTAAAATGTTTACTACTTTTTAAGTAGATTAAAGTTGACTTTTACCTTTCGTAACTGAACATTTTTTGCTTCTTGAGCTAATAACTTTGTAAATTTTACATCTATAATTTTTTTACTAGCATATATAAGCATATATAAATTCGTTAAACCTTTCTCTACAAAAAAACTGTGAAACACTTTTGGATTATGGATCATTTACTATTTTTGGCGAATTTTTGAAAAAATCCTTGCAAACGTCAAAAAATCCATTTTTGTTAACATTGCCGGTTGTAGGGTTAAATTAAGATGCAAAATAACACGTTTTAGGATTCTCAAAAGTACTTTAAAACGATATAGGTAAGTATAATTTTCCACTTCTAATTATGATTCAGGCCTATTTTAGAATAATTTAGAATAGCAACCATGACTCACCCCCCCGCCAAATATTTCCGTACGATGCTTCTAACCTCATAGGCTGGGAACACACGGCGTTTTTTTTACCGACTGTGGATTAGTTACCGTCCCAGCTCATAAAAAGCCTCAATGGGATTCATTAAACTGAAGTGTCTAGTTCATTAATCACGAAGTGTGTTATGTAATATATTATTTCTTTTAATGTTTTATTGATATGAACAGAGAGCAATTCTCGCTTTATTGTTATTCCATCACCGATTGAAAAGGAAGCAAAACATATACTTATTTTCGTTCGTCCAATCAATAAATAAAAGAAGAGAAGATTTTGGAGCATTCTACACTGTGTTTCCCGATTTGAGGAACTAGAAGAAACATTTTTCAATTATTTAAGAATGTCGGTTTCCTGCACACGCGGCTTAAGTATTGAAGGATAGTATTCTACGAAAAAATACTAAAATAAGGAAAATTGGCGTGCATTTGGTCACATTCGCCACTGTTTCGGCGGAGAGATGGAAAATCCATCGATTGTATTGGCAGCGAGCGGCTGCACAGCTACCGTCAGCGGCAAATAAACAGATCGTTTATTTTTCCGACGAATGTGTATGCTCTAATACTCTCCTTCGCGCCACTGTTGATATGACGGCGATGGCAAATAATCTGTGTCGGAAAACGCAGTGTGCTGCCTTTAGAACACTATACTTTGATACACTACACTGCATCTATATAAAATAAATTGTCAGTGCCCAATTTAACCAAAGATAATGTCAGCAATATATTGATAATTTATCGTAGCTTAACATTTGCATAGGTGTTGAAAACAAGTTAGGTATTTTAATATAAACAAAGTCCGAAATATTTTTTCAATGGGGGGGGGGTTATAACCCCCAAAACCCCCCCCCCCTGGTTACGCCTATGTGGGCTAATGTACGGTCCTAATAAAGAAGGTACAGTCCGCGCGGCGATGCTGCTGGTGGTATAGATAAAATCATATTATAGGATGGCGCGTAGGGCGGGTAGTGCGAGTGAGACAGAGTACCTATCCCACCACACTTCCCCTCCTAAGTTTAGGAGTGACATTGTACAGTCAACCCTAGTTAAGTTGGCTTACAGTATTTACTTTATGATATCGAGACATTTTAAATAAAACATGTACTAAACACGCTTAAAATACGATTTAAATTAAAGGCTATTTTATAAATTATAAAGTAGTTTGTTATAAATTTACTATAGATATAAGTAAATAGAAAAATAGTGTATATTTACATTACATTAAATAATTTACTGTCCATCTCTTCAAGTAGTTTCTTATGAATTTAGTATAGATATATATAAAAAAAACTATATATTTACATTACATTAAATTATTAACTGTCCCGCTCTTCAATTCAGTTAATTATTATAAATTAATTATAGATATAAGAACGAGAAAAAACAATATGTTTACATTAGGCTATTACCTGATAATATTGGTTGCGCTTATTTGCAAGCGATTTGTGGACAAACCAAACATCTGACTGAAAAATTTTTGAAATAAAATATGTAGATTAACTAATTTTCTACAAATTTGCTGCTGGAAGTTTCTTTCTACCCTAAAAATAAAAAAGTTTACGCTTTACTACTTTTTCATGTCCCGATTTAAAAAATCGAAGTATTTGTTATTGTATAAATTCCGAACATTTACTAAACTGGAAGATATTTATACTGTTAGTTGCAACATATCACGCAGATTACAAATATATAAAATTTTTCCTATTTAAATAATCCTAGTAGTACTGTGCAGAAGCTTGTAATTGAAAGCGCGTCCAATACTAAAAATTGCTCGGCGGCCCTCTAATCGATGGATTTGACACAGACTGTATTTTTCTTAGAAAACGACAAAGACTTGTGTTGGAGGGAGAAGGGCATTACTGCTTCTGCGCAAACCACGCGCCATCCTAAATGGTACTACCTATATAACTGGTGGCCTCGATGCCAACTAGGCATTTTCGACTATTGAAAAGTGTTAACTCTGATAAAACGGGGGTTTCACTTCTTATAGTGTTGTTTCTTCAATGCCTCGACTTACGGTATGCGATATAAATACTATTTGGAGCAGTTTTTTCAACCATTACATTTATTTCCGAGTTATAAGCATAACAAATTGTTGCTGTTAAAAATGGAAATCTGTTTTTTACATAGTCTCAATTAACGAATTTTCTAGTTACATAAGTTCAAATCAAACATAAATGTTATTAAAATTAAATAATTATAAAATTGTAGGCTAAATTTAAAAATGTTTATTTCAGACTAATAGCCTAAGCCTAACCAATGCATCGAATTATAAATAAAGACTGCCTATTGTCTGCGTTTTCAAATTTGGCTTTGTGTGTCAATTCAGAGATGAAAACAACAACGGTTCACTCCTACTTTAATATACCGTAATAAATGGCGCAGGTGGCTTTGTTTAAAGCTACCTTAAGAGATCAAAACTTCATCATTACTTTCTAACTAGAAATGTTTTACATACCATTACTTTCTCGAGCGTACCAACGAGGATGAATAGAGTTAGAAATCAAGCATAGGTGCCCTAAATGTAGCCTAATCACGTTTCCGATTAGGCCTACTTAATCGCATGTTACTAGTACATGATACCGTAATCAAATAGCCATGATGTTACTACACTACATGAGTCGATTACAAATTGCTTTAGGCCAGCGCTTCTTCGAATAACAAAACATTTATAACTACATTTACATATTAGAAGATATAAATTTAAAGCCAGGAAGCACAGGTCCCAAATTGTTGTACTGTATTTATATTCCGAAGCAATAAAACTGGAACGTGCCTGTACTTTGGTTATTTTAGTGAAAATTTTTTTATGTTATATAAATCAACCTGCATCGTTTCGTTGTAGGCCTGTGTATTTTGTGTCACATCTCACACCCAAAAGGCTTAGGGCAAATAACTTTTCTGTTAAACTTTGTAACGATACAAAATTTTAAATGAAGGGTATTTGAAATATTGTATAATTCAACATTATGTCCTTCCCAAAATTCTATTTTATAACTTTGTATGATAGCCTAAATCATGTCAATTTCATATCACTTATTTTAGCTTGCAAATGCAACAATTATTATTTGCATAAATATTAAATCAATCTTTTATATAAATGTGTCTATGTCCTAAACAAAAGCATAATAATCAATGAATGGTACTCAAATTGAAGAGAAAAATAATTTGTGGCTGTATAGATGCACGAAAAACGGGTTTGAAAAAAAACAACTCCCTTTTTGGCAAAAAAAAAACCCAAAAAATTAGTTATTATTTTTTAATAAAAAAACGGCTTTAACGATTTTGATAAAATTTGGCTAATTTGTAGCCTTTAATGTACCCTACCATAAAGAAAAACCCGCATCTTTCTAAAAATTCTCGTTCAACTAATAATAATAATAACTATTTTTTGGAGTTTTTTTTGGCCTTAAAGAGGGTTGTTTTTCAAAACCTTTTTTCGTGCATCTATACAGCCCTAACTGACGTGATTGGTGCAAATTTGTTCGAAATTGATCGAATAGTTTTCGCTCTAGATAATAATATTTATTAGTTAATCTCCTACTTTATTAAATCACACCTCTCCTACCCCACCTACAATTATAAAGTCACAGTGATCTGTTTGCCTGTATAGATGCACGAAAAACTGGGTTTGAAAAACAACTCCATTTTTGGCAAAAAAACCCGCCAAAAAATCAGTTATAATTTTTTTATAAAAAAACGTCTCTAACAATTTTGATAAAATTTTGCTTATTTGTAGCTTTTTATGTACCCTACCATATGAACAAAAACCCGCATCTTTCTAAAAATTCTCGTTTAGCTAATAATAATAATAACAGATTTTTGGGGGTTTTTTGGCCATAAAGGAGGTTGTTTTTCAAAATCTATTTCGTACATCTATACAGGTATAATTGAAGTGTTTGGTGCAAATTTGTTCGAAATCGATCGAATAGTGTTCTCTCTAGATAATAATAATAATAATATTTATTAGTTAATCTCCTACTTTAATAAATCACCTCTCCTACCCCACCTACAATTATGTAGTCACAGTGAATCTGTCTGCCTGTATAGATGTACGAAAAACGGGTTTGAACATTTTTGAAAAACAACTCCCTTTTTGACAAAAAAATCCCCCAAAAAATTAGTTATTATTTTTTAATAAAAAAACGGCTCTAACGATTTTGATAAAATTTGGCTTATTTGTAGCCTTTAATGTACCCTACCATATGCAAAAACCCGCATCTTTCTCAACATTCTCGTTCAGCTAGTAATAATAATAACTTATTTTTGGGGGTTTTTGGCCATAAAGGAGGTTGTTTTTCAAAATTGTTCAAAACCCTTTTTCGTGCATCTACAGCCACAACTGACGTGTTTGGTGCAAATTTGTTCGAAATCGATCGAATAGTTTTCTCTCTAGCTAATAATAATATTTATTAGTTAATCTCCTACTTTAATAAATCACCTCTCCTACCCCACCTACAATTATGAAGTCACAGTGAATCTGTTTGCCTGTATAATAGATGCACGAAAAACGGGTTGAAATTTTTTGAAAAACAACTCCCTTTTTGGCAAAAAAAACCCAAAAAATCAGTCATTTTTTATTAAAAAAAACGGCTCTATCGATTTTGATAAAATTTGGCTTATTTGTAGCCTTTAATGTACCCTACCATATGCAAAAAACAGCATCTTTCTAAAAATCCTCGTTTAGCTAATAATAATAATAATAACTTATTTTTGGGGGTTTTTTGACCATAAATTTTCCAAAACTTTTTTCGTGCATCTATACAGGTATAATTGACGTGTTTGGTCCAAATTTGTTCGAAATCGATCAAATAGTGTTCTCTCTAGATAACAATAATAGTATTTATCAGTTCATCTCCTACTTTAATATCATACTAGTTCCTGGTACCGTTTATTATAAATTAAAATTGTATGTACATCTTTCATTCATCACTAGTCACTACTGTTCATTAGTTTAACTTCTTAGTTTTAATAAATTTTATTTCTTAGTTTTAAATTTGTATTCAATATTTTCTTTCATATATCCCTTATAAGTTGATTTATTAATATTTTGATGAAAAAATTACAAATTTATAAGAGCAGGTTGTTTTCAACCTGGGGGGGGAGGGGGTAGAACAATTTTAGGGGAGGTGTGAGTATTCAAAATATTGTCAAGGACTAACAGTGCCAGTCTTCTCATGCCAACCTAAAATAGATCCTAGTATTTAGTTCTTTGATTTTATATATCCTGATATGTTCAAAATAAAATTATGTGTGGTAATATTAAATTTTATGTATGAAATTATCTATATTTTCATTTAGTAACCAGCTTCAGTTTCCAATTCCGACTGTATTACCCACTATGAGAGTAGTATGGGGGGGAGGCGTGACCTCACATCAGTGTTCGAAGGGGGTCACAGAGCCTGAAAAGTTGAGAACCCCTGCACTAGAGATTTAGATGTAAGTGAACTACACTTTTGTGCCTAGTAGCTAAGCATATCTTAAAATGTAATCCATCTGAAGAAATTTGTTGTACTTAACCCCTATATTTTTTAGCCCTTATCTTAATGGTTGCAGTTATGAAACAAATTTCAGTCAAAAGATTTTAATAATAAATAGAAGTTTTACAATTTTGAACAGGCTTGATACTGTGGGAGTATGTATTTTTTGTTCTGCAACCTTATTTATATCACCTCTTGCTGTATGAGTTGGAGGTATAGAAAATAGTTGCATTTAATACTAGGGGAAACCCCTGCGTGCTCTGCACGCCAATCCCGTTTGAACCTTCTATACACATAATCATGTGATGTTTTCTTTATAATAAAGGTGTAGGATTAATAATAACCCCAAAGCTAAGATGGTAAATAATGCTAAATGTTCAAATCAAATTATTTCATATATTTTATAACATCAGTTGTAATAAAGATTAAAAGAACCGGTAAGGCTCACGTCCACACTTTAATAAAAAAACCTAAAAGTTAGAATTACAAATAATTATTGCTTCAAAGTTTGAAATCAGCTGTTAATGGAAATATTAGAGCAAACAGCTGTTTTATCTGTTATTTTTTTCAATTGGTTGCTATGGTAATACATGTAAATACATGTGTTTGTTTATCAGAGTAGGCCTAACCTAAGAATTTTTTTCCGACTAAATTTACAAATATTGAAATAAAAAATGTTTTTATCAAAATGAATTATAGCCTACGTTGCTCAGGGTTAGTGTAGAATTTTATTAGTAAAACTATTTTTTCAATCGGTTCAGTAGTTCTAGAGATTGCCCCCTACATAAAAATAAGCAAATTTTACCTCTTTATAATATTAGTATACATTTAGAAGGTTTACATCAACTTTAAATGGATTTGATAGACTACAGTTCCTAATAAGGAAGTTATGATTTTTTTCGTTGTTCATGTAATATTTTCCCATCCCTTGAGCTAATGGTTGATGATTAAAAAAAAAAACACAAAAATGGTACCACTCTCAGGAGGTATAACAACTTTAAACGGATGTCATATTTTTCATACCAAAGGAGTTATAGTAATTTTCATTTTTTCTTATTCCCCTTTTGTCTGATTTTGCCACCAATGAACTCGACCAAAATTTTCCATCTGGAAGTAATTTGTGCAAAATTAAGGCAGTTATCGTTTTTACACAGACTGATTTTTGAGCATTTTGCTCGAATGAAATTGTAATTTTGATTCAAACCAATATTTCCAGCTCAGTTTGAATAAGCCTATTGGAAAATGCTTTAAGATGATTCCTGTTCAGGTTCAAAGTAAATTTGCAACTAAAACTGATGGTAACTTTATTTATTTTAACATAATTACTAACAAAATAAATAGGGTTACAAAAACCAATGATACAAAATGAGCAATAAATTAACAATAAATAAATAAATTACGAACCAATTAACCTTAAATATTTACATATTTTTATAATACAATATTTTATTTACAAAGCTATATAACATTAACAAAGTAGGGTACCGGTACTGGTCATGTAAGGTAACTTTGGCCCATTTTTTGTGTTTCTTCACATAAATTGCCTTATATTCCTCATATATATTTATAATTAACTTCCATGTATTATTTTTTTACACACTGCTTTTTAAAACTCGGGACCAATTTATTTTATTTTTAAGATTTTTTGAAAATTTCGGCCAATCTTGCCTTTAATTGGGGTAACATTGCCCAAATGTAAAATGACATAAAAACTACGGCCAAATATGATTTCTGACAATGTTACCCCAATTATAATTATGGGTTTGTGTAGGTAGGTACTGTAAAATGAGTTGGGGATAAAATAAAATGAAACTAAACATTCTACAAAAGTAATAAACGTGTATTTTGAACGCTTAATGTTTATCACAAGAACCAAGTCGATAGCTCTATTTGGTAACTAACAGTAGATCAATCAGTTTCCCAGATTTGGGCCAAAGTTATCCCAGTTGACGGTACATAAACTGTTGGTCAGTACGGTACGGTACATAGTGAGTAAAGAAGAACTTGTAGATAATCCTAAAACAATTAAAAATCAAAAGAAGGATCTTAGCACAACAGCGTGCTTTGTTTGCTAATGGCGTAATTAGCATTACTATCACTTGTGCTAAGCTAGATGTGTGTTTGCAGCAATAACATGCGGCTTTTACACAAACTCCTTAGCTGAAGAGATGAATTAAACTTGAAACAGGTTTATTGCAAAAATGTCAAGAACTAATGCCTTTAGTGTTGTTTGCAACAACGTTTGCTGAAAGGCACATAAGTCCAGTCACTTGAGCTGTGGATCCCAAACGTAACCGATCTCTTTTGAGCAATGAATCCCTCACAGGGTCAAAGAGGTCCGTTACCTAATTAAACCGTTAGCAAAGAAGAATTGTTTGAAAGCTGTTTTATAAAAAAATTAGCTATAAACTTTTATAAACTTGCACTTCCAACAGTAAAATGTTTTCCAAGTAACCTCAACACGAGGAAAAAAAGAGTGTATTTTCCCTTTAACCAGATACTGATTTTTATTTTCATGCAAGTGTAAATTTAATATTTTTTGTTAAATTTGTGAGTTACAAATGTTTAGTAAATTTCAATCTTGAAATGAGAGATTTTGTTATAAATAGGTTTTTATTTCAAAAAGAAAAAATATATTCTCTGGAACTATACTATGTGATTTGTAAAATAGGACGTACAGAAATGTTATGAAAATGAGAATATGATAAGGAAGTGTAATAAGTGCGATAAGTGTGATAAGGAATGGTGCGGCTTTATTAAGGAGGCCAAAACCGATGTAGGACTGTAGGCTATAGCCGGAGGAAGAGAAAAGTTCATAAAACCATGCAGCTATCTAAATAAAAAGAAATATTAAAGGGATTAAAAACATATTAGGTACTGTACCTATACTTTTCATACTTTTATTTTAAATATATTCTATCCCCTGCAGTCACTAATAGCGATCTAACAATTCTATCCCCTGCAGTTCCTAAAAGTGATGTAACAATTCTATCCCCTCCAGTCACTAACAGCGATTTATTGGGTCAAATGTTTTGTCGACTAAAATTTCTTGTAAGTGGAAACTATAACTTGAGTCAAGTAAAATATCATAAAATTGCTATTAACAACTTAGCATTTCAAAGAATATGATTTAAATAATTTTTGTATTCACATAATTCCTTCAAATCAATGACACGTTGAAAGTAGTTTATTTTAAGGTTAAACAATTAAATGTGTTTACAGTAAACAAAATACAAATAGGCCAAGTTTTTTTTTAAATTTGTTCAACTCTTTAGAAAAACATTGATTTGTGTCGATTTGTTTAAATGTCTAAATAATTTTTTACCATAAATACAATTTTATCTATTCTTTACCTAACTGGAGTGCTTTATTAATTTACTTACGTCTGCACCTCCTGTTTTTTCTTATATGGACTACGCCCGTTTCGGCTCTTATTCATCCATGATCACGTGCGTCATTTCAGTATATTATTTTCTACTTTGTTAAAACTTTCAAAATTACATTTTTACACACATTTACAATTTTTTCTCAACTGTTCAACTTTGAATAGCTTAATAAAAAACAGACAAACACTTAATGCACATTGTGTGCGTAATTACTTAATTGTAACAGTGTGTATTATAAGTGTTTGTGTGTTTTTTAAGTTATTGTGTCAAAATTGTAAATGTGTGTAAAAGTGTGATTTTAAAATGTAAACGGAGTAGAAAATATCCTAGTGAAATGACGCACGTCATCATGGCTGAATAAAAGCGGAAACGGTCGGAGTGAATATAAGAAAAACAGGAGGTGCAGACGTAAGTAAATTAATTATATCATAATACAAATATATTATATTAAGTTTAAACAAACAAAACATCACTTTCAAATCAGTATTTTTAGGTATTGCTTTTGCCCCCACCAACTATTTATATTAAAGACCACTAAATAATACCGTTGCGTGGCGGCCAATAGGATGGGCGCGCAGCTTTGCCACATCTACTAGTCTTGAACACTCCTGGTATTTACCGCTTGAGGCTTGAGCGCACAGTTTAAAGAATTATAAATGCGTTGAGTCAGCCGCGTTCAGTTAGAAGCGTAGGAAGAACGTGACAACGTCGCACTAAGGCGATTGAAGCGAACAAGGTCTCTGTGTACACAAGCCCATCCCTCAACGGTATTCTTTCGCGGTCTTTACTTTAGAAATAAAATAAATAATTTTACATTTTATTGAACTAAAATCAAACAATAAATGAAGGATCAAGGAACCACATGGAAAGACAAGCACTTAGACATGAATGCATAGTTTGTAACAAACTCATCAGCCTAATTATACTAATGAAAAAAAGTAACTGTAAATGATAAAAATATGCTTAATCTATTGAGTTTTATGAAAGCTCAAGTCAACAAAAACTGACTTTTGAATTGATTTGAATACAAGTTAAACTCGGTTTTTCTGAGTAGACATATTCAACTCATCACATCATTAGTAGGCTGACATATTCAATAAATGGGTTTATATCTCTTTTCACAGGCTTTTTGTTGCTTAAAAGTACAGCCATCACACTCTAAATACAATTTTGGACTCATGGGGAAATATTTTGGCACCTATCACTTACAAAGAAACTGCCATAGCTACCAAAGAGATTACATTTGGGTTGAAAGGAGGGCTAGATATCCATAGACCAAAGTTGATACATAGAATGAATATATGCAGCATGTATCACATTATTTCGTTTAATCCTGGACCTTTTTATCATGTAAGGAAATTTGGAAAAACTATAAAATAAAGTAGCCTAAATTTGACAAAAATACAATCCTACTGTTTACAAGAAAACCTTCAGTTCAAGAATGGAAAAGTGACATAAGTTGGATATGAAGAACTAAATTTAGTTTTTGAGCAATTTAGCTAAACATATTTGCAGCAGAAGGTGGATAAAAATGTTTCGGAGGCAGATACGTCCAAGCCGGAGGCTGGGTTGTATACATGTCATAGTCCAATGTTTCGGGACTTTCACTGTTCCTGTGCCATCCCAATTGGTGTTGTTTCTTCCAGAACGGATGTACGTGGATATGTACATCTTTTTGGGGTGATATATCCGGTTGCCAATGCGGTGCTTGCAGTTTGAGTTTAGCGAAGAAACTTCCGAAAGTCAGAATTAACAGGATCACTCCGACGGTTAAACCTTTGAGAGTGATGACTGTTAGAACTATGAGCAGGGTTGTGATTACACCCAGTTTGTACATGATTGGTAACATTGCCATTTGAAGTCTTCTTTTCACACCGAGACCAAATGTTCTTTCACCTGAAAAAATTATTCTAATTGAGAAAAGAACCAAGGAAATAACATAATTATTTGAAAACAGAATGTGTAAAAAAGTGTTTCCAAACTTCAAAAGCATTTTCTACACATTAAATCTAAAAAAAGTTTATATAAAAAGCTTTTATTCAATGTTCAAATTCAAAATGGTGAAATTTTAATAGCCAACAATGCACCCAGAATATAAATTGTACTTCTTCAGCACTTGCAAAATCACATTGGATGCAACAATGCATTAAATCAAGAACTCTCTAAAATTTCAATTTGACAGTGGTATCATTCGATGCAGGGAAAAGGAGAAATATTTGTTGTTCCTTTCAAATTTTTTGAAAATGTATTATTTTCAAGTTATAAAATAAAAATACTTATATGACCACCATTTTGAAATGCATAATAGAAATCAATTGTTTTACTTTCAATAATGTGTTGTCCAACTTTAGTAATAATGTTTATACTATTTATTTACATGAGGTTTTTTACATCATCTGATTAAGGTATACAAATACTGAAACACTTGTCATGACAAAATAAATGTTGTAACAATTTAAACAAGAAAGCTTGATTTAAGTAAATAGTACTTTTAAACATTATTGAAATCAAATGCATATTTGTATTAAATTGTGTCTTTATAACACACAGTAGGGGGACTATCCTTAAGGGTATATCATGCATAATTTTAACTCTGTATTATTTATTGTTTATAAGGTATAACTTTTGTTTGTATAAATCTAAAAAAAATATAATAATAAATAAGATGAAGAACTAAACATTTTAATACATAGTCTACGTTTATAACAAATCTGTTCTTAGGTTAAAAGGGGAAATTACACTCCTGCAGTTTTGAATGTTTTTTTTTTAACAATAAAGAATAAAAAGTAAAATAGTACAATATATTTTCTTGATTAAATTTAAAAAACATTTTTATTATAAGCAGTAAACGTTTTTCCAAAGTTAAAACATGAATATATTTTGCTAAAAAAGAAATACTACATTAGACTGTTGGTAAGTAAAAAAGATGACAAAGTAAATCAGCAATGATTATTTGAATGTCATTATATTCAAGCAAGCTCAACCTTTCTTTAGAAAGTTTAATCATAATTTCTCATAAGAACACTTTTAATGGATGTTGTTTATTTAAATTATGTAGGACTAGTTATTATTTTAATTTGAAGCAAAACAAAATCTATTAAAGAACATAAATTATTAAAAATCCAGACAAGTTCAAGTCAATTACAACTGTTCCATATCAATGAACAGACAACAATCCATTTGATAGACAACTGTTGATGTATAAAATTATGTATACTTGCCATTATTTTTGTGTGAAATTTTTACTTTAGTAGGTACATAAGAAAATTGTATACTATATCAAAGCCCACTAAAGAATACCGTTGAGGGATGGGCTTGTGTACATCGAGACCTTGAACGCTCCAATCGCCGTAGTGCGACGTTGTCACGTTCTTCCCGCGCTTCTAACTGACTGCGGCTGACTCAATGCATTTATAACTTTTTAAACTGTGCGATCAAGCCTCGAGCGGTAAATACCAGAAGTGTTCGAGGCTATTAGATATGGCAACGCTGCGCGCCCATCCTATTAGCCGCCTTGCAACGGTATTCTTTAGTGGGCTTTGATATAGTAAATAAACCCATGATAAAATTGTAATTATTTATTTGATTATTTGGAATGAAACAAAACAGCTCTGGAAATTTCCAATTTTTTTCTATGCTAAACTTAATTCTTTATTTGTATTATTAATTTTTTGAGTACAGTTATTACTACCTAATTACTACCAGTTATTTTGGTACAGTTGTTTATGGGCTGCAAAGTATTTATATTATATGAAGAAAAAACAATTTTACAATTTTTACTTAAACATAAGTACATTTAAGGACTTATAATAATAATACCAGATGCAAAATTATTTTGTAGCACTCAATGAAAATTAATCATTATTTTCCTTGTAAAAGAATATACCCTCTATTAATTTATTTCTAGGAAATTGTAAATTAATTTCGTTTACTAATTTAGAGACATGTTTAAGACAATCTTTAACCACAATGCTATAACTGAAAATGATACCGGTACTCATTTGAATTTATTTTAATTACTTGTTACTATTGTGTAATCAATATTTGTCGTCTTAAAATGTACAAAAAGTATTTAAGCCACATATTATACATATTTCACCACTCTTATTTAGTTACTAGTAAACACTACAAGTAAGTAGCCTGCTTGCTACAGTTTTGAATACATATACATTCATATTGGCAAATTTAACAGTTTTATTGAAGCTTACTTTATACCAAGTGACAATAGACCAAAACTTGTAGCCTATTACAAATGATTGTTCATGAATTAAACATGAGCTGGGTACTTGAACAGGAAACCATTACCATATGGTATCTTCAATCAATTTGTCATGATTGATTTTTAAAACCAATAATTAAACCTGTATAAATTTTAAAGTGCAAATTTAATTTGTAAGTCAAAGATCTATGACCTAAGTACTGAACTTTGACCCACTTTGTATCTAGGCTGAACAATCAATATTTCTTTCAAACTAAGAAAACATTCATAAATTCAACATTCATGAATTGATCAAATTAAAACTGAGCATATAGCAAAACTTGTAGATTTCAAAATGTTTAAACAATCTTGGAACAAATAAATACTAAAACTAAATTTTGTTCAAAATCATTATTGAACCAATTAAAACATTGTGTTGATTTTATTAATTTCTTGTATCGAAAGTCACAAAATTAAACAAAATATCCACAAATGAACAGGGTCATCCAACTTTCAGCCTAGGTGTCACCTTAGCAATGGTAGAGTTCAGTTTAAAATGCACAGAACTCTGCAATATCAAAAGATTCTAGTCTTGAAAGTGTTTATTAAATAATTATTTCAGTAGGTAGCCTATACAAAAAAAATCTCACTGAAATGAATTTTATCAACATATTTATGTTTATTGACTATTAGTGGTTTTATGGTGTGACTCATAAAGTATCCAGGGGTCCTGTATTATAAATAAACTAGAGGCTCTGCCATTGCTCAGTTTTCTCACCAACACCGAGGCGGCTAATGGTAAAGCCAATGCAAACAGATTATTGTATACTCTGAGATGTCGTTTGAGCTGTGACCTATAGACAACTAATCTAAGACAGAGGTCGAATTAGACGAGCCCATCCCCAAAAGTTCGAATTGAGGCTTTGTTATTTCACCATTAATAGGGTGTGTCCATAGAAAAAGGTCCATAACCATACGTACAAAAAATGTATGATAAAATTATATTGTCACTGTTATTGTACTGCATGTAGGAAGTTGGCATCACTGTGTTTTTGGAGGAGACTTTAAATGTTATAGTTGAAAATTGAAAAGTTTTGATAGTTAAAGAAGAATCTACAGGATTTAAGGTACCTAACTATAACCCTAAAATTTCAATTCCAACTCATTCATCTAATTATGAAATTGGTTGAAAAAATTAGCAGCCTAGCCTAGCATCTGTAATGTGAGTTACCAAAACTTTAAATTATTTCTGTAACTTTTCGAAACTTAGTCTCAGACATTTGATTTTTTGTATTCTCTTCATAAATTATACATATACTTAATTGATTATACAAAATGGTAACTCACGTTACAGCATATCTAAAATAGGACTAGATAAAATTATGAATTTATTTTGTTTTGCTGTATTCATGTTATTTGTTAACCCTAGAACCGGCGGCTTTAACGAAAATGGATTTTTTGGCGTGTGCAAGCATTTTTTCAAAAATTCACCAAAAATAGTAAATGAACCCCAATCCAAAAGTGTTCCATAGCTCTTTTTGTAGAGAAAGGTTCAAAGAATTTATATATGCCAGTAAAAAATGATGGATGTAAAATTTACAAAGTTATTAGCTCAAGAAACAAAAAATGTTCAGTTACAAAAAATAAAAGTTCAACTTTATTGTAAACATTTTTTTGTAATTTTTTCCATAAATGTAAAAAAGTTTTGTAATTTAGTTCTAAATAGAACTGTATAAAAAACATTTATTTATCAATTTCAAATTTCTTATTTTGATTACACCAATTTTTATGTTCCAACTACAAGGGTGCTAACAAAACTAGGCCTGGTTTGAAAAAAGAACGGTATACTTGTCTTTTCTTAGTTCACTAAAGTATTTGAAATATCTTTAGTTGAATAAGAAAATGAAGTCAATCGAACAAAACTTATCGCGTGTAGAGGAAACAAAAAGTCCATTGGGATTTACCATGAGAATCAAATGGGCCAGACAGTCCCATTCGACCGCTCTTATTCACTAAAACCTTGTACTTTCCACCGCTGTTTGACTAAACATATAACAGGTTATATCCAGTTTAGTTCACACCAAATGAAAGCTGTAAGTTTTCTCTACAGAATTGTATAAAGAAATCTGTAAAAACATATGGGATTGTGGGCGTTATCTCAGTTGACAAATGTGCTGTTTCATTGGTTTCAAAACTGTCCAATCGCAAGGGTTTACAGAAAGCTTCGTCATTCACATTGTACAGAAGTGACATCTGATTGCAAGGCATCTTTAGATATATCAAATCTTGACGAATCCCATGGTATCTTTATATTTTTGATCAAAATATTCCTGTAGATGGTCTGGTACGTTGAATAAGTGGGAAATAACAGTACAATTGTATTCGAATCCACGTGTGGAATCAGGTTTACAGAAATCTACAATTTTAAAACGACGATTACATATGTAAATATACGTTTTAGAAAGAAATTGTAAATACAAAAATTAAAGTTTGAAACATTACCTTTCCAATGGTATTTGTTTGAGATTGAAAGATTTTTAGTGGGATTCAATACAATCACTCGTTACAAATGTGTTGGAGTGATCTGCCAGTTCTAGGGTTAACCTATTCCACTTCACCAAAACCCTATTAACCTAATGGAGTTTTACACAGATTATTTAGAATGTTTGAAATTGTCTGACCAAGTGTAACTGCTGGTCACCGAATTTACTAGCCTCATCTTCCAGAAAATTTTGCACCTAAGAGGCTTGCTAGACTATTGCTCTTGTGTTTCTTATCAATTCCAAGAACTTTAACTAGCCTGTTTGTTATTGTATATATCATATTTTTCTTGTTTAATTAATCTATAAAACTACTAACCTTAAGCCTTCGATATAGGCCAAATCAACTTATAGGTTCTACTTTGTCGAACATATGAGCATAAACTTCCTGTGTCACTTTAACCTAAATTGCATCATTGGCGGATCCAGGGGGGCTGCAGCCCCCCCCCTTATATTATTATATTTTATTAGTTATTATATTTTTTGCTTAATCTTCTAAGTGGCAGACTGCTCAATTGAGTAGTCTTAGACAACACAACTTGTATCGATTATTTCACCCACTAAATCAATCAAATCTCAATAAAACAAAAACCATTAAAAAGAAAAGGTTTTAAACTTCAATTTTTGTATTTACAAATTTCTTCTAAAAAGTATATTTACATATGTAATCATCGTTGTAAAATTGTAGTTGCCTAAATCAATATTGATGCCGCGCTAGAAAGCATAAAAGGGAATGACTCAAACTCGTCACTTTTTAAAGGCACATAATCGTTAGACAGACTTGTTTTGAGAAGAAGATAAGGACACCACTGGATTTTTCAACATTTTAACTTTCTACCACTATCTTCTAATCATTTGTCACTCTTATAGTTTCTTAGGTATGAATTTGTCTGTAAACTCTTGCCATTGGACAGTTTTCAAAAAATGAGAAAGCACATTTTGCAATCAATGTATCTTTACAAATCTATATGCAGTATTCGTATAGTAATTTTTATATCGATTTGTAAGTTCTATATTTTCGTTTAATATAAGGAAAACCTGGTTTAGCGTTCCGAACTATTCGGGTATTTCCGTGAAATATGTACATTTTCAACGCCCTGGGCGCGTTAGCCGTTACCCTTTCCTGTCTGGCTGGAACTATATACTACACGTTTGTAAGAATTTTGTTTAGTTGTAATTTAGTGAAATAAGTTTTTAGAATAAATCAAAAATATAAAATTGTCAAGTACTGTATACAGTTTAATTCTATGGTTTATTCTCTACAATTTGTTGTAATACAACTTTATTTTTGGGTAAAGCATATTATATAATCCTTAATTCCTATTCAAAATGGGTGATCGTGAAATAGTCTAAAAAGACGTTTTCAAGCACTGTATTCCAAAAAAATTATTCTACATCCCTCCTCCCCAAAACAGCTCCCTCCTTGAAAATCGGCTGGATCCGCCCATGAATTGCATTAGCTTAACTGTTTAACACGTTATAAAGACATACAGACCTATTACAGGCACACACACGTTATATACAGTATACGTGCAAGAGGTTAAAAAACCAGTTGTTGTTAAAGAGAATTAAAAAAGGAAGGAGGAAATTAATAGAAAGAAAAAGGCAAGTATGTAAAGACTATGAAAAGCAATAAAGAATGACCCGAAGGAAGGAAAGAGAATGGTACCATGCCAGAAAAAGCAGGAAAAATCAAATGGCGTGAATAGAGAAAAACTAGAAAAAGATGACGTGAAAGCAGTAGTAAGGTTTATGACCAAAAGAATTGGAGTTTAGAAAAAATCATTCAAGAAAACTCCTCCTCTCTCTCCAGCTATGAATTTCAAAGTTGTAAATGAACCCAGAAGAGAAAGAATGAATAGACACCGAATGAGAAGAAATACAAGAAAGTTAAAAGATAAAATTAGGGAACAGCCTAAAAGAGACATTGAAAAGTATAAAAAGAGTATGAAAAGTATAGCCTTCAAAAAACTAAAAAGGATACTCCGACAAAGAATGTAGAAGAGCTTGTCAAAAGTTTCACCAGGAATAAAAAGAAGCTATTTTGATATGCATTTTTTTCGGATCAGTAGGGCGCACCTCTCGTACCGACAGTGCTTCACCGGACAGAGTTATGTGTTTTAACAATTTTAATGTGTGACAAATTCCTCGAGTGAATGAACAAAACAAGAGGTATCTGATCTGATGATGAAGTTGTGAAGCCTTCGAAACACGTAATAAAAGTAATTAGATATCAAAAACAATTTGAAGTCACAAGACGGACCTTAGAAGATAATTCTTTGTATTATAGAAAGCTATTGTATGGAGAAGTGATAGAAAAGCAACTAAGAGAAAATATTAAAAACAAAGCAAAATACAGAAAAATTGTTGCCAGTGTAGCGGGTAAAGGGGTAAAAAAATACTGATTTATTACTGAACCTAGCAAAGCATTGTCATTTAAAATGGTATGACGTATTACAAGTAACAAAAAGGAGAGCTTAAATAGAATACAGCGTTCTTAAGCTGTAAAGAACTGTGTAAGGGAGTTTTTGGAAAAATATTCAACGTAGCCGAAGCCCGAATGTGCCTTGGAGTTAAGGACACAGTGAAATTTAAAAAAGACAAGCGGCAAAACAGATATCTTAATGATTCAATTTTAAATCTTTATAAATATTTTATACAAAACAAGGGATAAGTTGTTTTGGCCTACCAAAGGAGATCACCAAGGATACAAATTAACAATATATTTTGCACCATTGAAGATGTGACTATTACTATTTCAACTAGACATTTCAAGTTGAAATGCTTCAATGAAATAGACACTTAAGTTCAGAAGCTTTTAATGATGTGACTTTTCAAAAAGAGAGGTGTTAATATGATGAAGGTTTAATCCTTTCTTTTTTTGTTAATGTATTTATTAATATAATAAAATAAATCAGGTTCTATTATAAATTGTTTTCTTATAATGTGTCAACTCTATTACCAAAACCTCAACTCCGTTACTGCATAAATTACTATATAAAAATTTTTAAATTGAATAAAAAATTAAATTTTACAGAACTATTTGTGGAATAGTGTTTTGTAATATAAGGTGCATACACACAAAAAATATGATCATAATTTAAATTTTTTTAAATAAATACATTTTTATGAAATCTGTCCTTTTCTTGAGATAGGTTTAAAAATAGGCCTAAACAAAATATGGGTTTCAACATTGTTCCTCAGCTAAATCTCCCTGTCTAACATAATAGTCCTTATTATTTATTTGTTTTTAGTTATTATTAATGTGTTTGTGGTTACTATTATTTTTATTAAACTTTCTCATATTTTACTAGTTTATTTCATTACGGTAGTTTTGTTATGGTACCTATATAACTTCTTTTGACTGATTTCTTATACTAGGTACTAGGTATTCTTTTAAAATTTAGAAATAATTTCATCTAAATTATAATGTCTAGTAAATTAGTTTTTACCTTAAAATACAAATTAAATTTAATTCATACTTACAGTTTTGTAAACTTTTGGACCTTCGCTCATTATGTGTGGTAGCCTACTCGAGCTAAGAACTACCTCCTTCAAACATAAAACCTAATTTGTCTATAGTTTTCATCAGTGTTAGTTATAAAAACAGAATTAGGCCCATAAAAACTTTTATAGGCCTAAAATTATTATTTTTATTAAACTTTCTCATATTTTATTAGGCTAATTTATTTCATTAGTTTTGTTACCTATATAACTTCTTTTGACTGATTTCTTATACTAGGTATTCTTTTAAAATTTAGAAATAATTTCATCTAAATTATAATGTCTAGTAAATTATAGTTTTTACCTTAAAATACAAATTAAATTTAATTCATACTTACAGTTTTATAAACTTTTGGACACTTCATTATGTGTGGTACTCAAGCTAAGAACTAGGTAAACTTCTACTGTTACCTATTAGAATTTATTCAGTTTTTACTCCTCATGATTTTTGAGTAGTTATGATTTTTTTGATTTATTAGTTAGTTATAGTAGATTTTGTAAATATGTCCTTGTAAAGGCCATATATAGTTAGTTGTAGAGTAAAACTAAATAAATTCTTACATAATAGAATTTGGTTTAAAATTTTGGTTTAGAAAAATAGGAAATTTGTACATAATACAAGTGATTTATTTAGTTTAAAAACATTATTGAAACAGTTGCAAAATATATGGAAAATGAAAAAGATTAAGAAAACATTTATAAAGTAAGAATAAGAATAATGAACAAGTTATTACTGCCCTGGAGTAGGATAACACTGCCTTTTAAATAATAATAGCAATAAAACAGGATAACTTAAACTTAAAGTAATTTCAACTAACCTGCAGGTTTTACTGGATTGTCCGTCACCACTTTCAGTCCAAAATTCTTCTTCGATGTTTGATAAACTTTTAAATTAATTCCAGGTGCCAAATTCCACAACAAAGCATGGCTATGAAAAACATTAGAAACTTTATCAACTAAAAAAGCTGAACTAGTATTTTCAATGTTGTCCAAAATTGAATTATTTAATTTCGTAAACCAAACACCATCCACCAATTTGTATTGATTGCTTTTCTGTATTTTTGTGATCGCCATATCTAAACAATCATATAAACCATTACAAGGTTTTATTACATTCGATATATCGTTATTGTTAGTATTGACACTTTCTGCAAAATTAGATTCATAAGCAAAAACAGTAACACAGGTAAGCGACAAAAAACATAACCTAAAAAAAGTAGTCTCCATTGTAAACGACTAGCAGAACTAAACTTTGAACACTATCTAACAACTTTCATCGCCCCAAATGATGATCTTACACTACAAATTATTGTCCCCACTTGAATGACACCAAACTTTGGAATAATGACACAGTTTCGTGATCACAATTGACTGTCATTGCGTCATTTGCAGTCCAGCGTCTTCTGACTCGCAGAGCTGAGGTTACACACAGGCAGACTAACGGTTCCTTTAAGTTTTTGTCTGTCGTTATAAAACAGAATACCATTACAAGGTCGTCGTACCGGTTAGAAAGGAGCCATCAAATACTCTGGTCAACACAGGAAGCTATCTCACCAAATTTATGTAGAGCACTAATCACAATAGGCCTATGTATTAACAATAACAATAATTGATCGCGTTGCAACAGTTCAAATTGCGTGCCAAAGGATAAGTTCTCTAATGTTCCAATGAGCCAATAGTGTTGCATTCTGCCGCCAACAATCTACGAACGACTTTCAATTTTATTAGATAGGTAACTGAGCGAAGCAACCTGGTTACAGAGGTTTTAATCTACAATTTCCCGTAAAACTAGTTTAGTTATGACGACTTGCAGAGCTGAATGCTACGTGTGATTTTAAGTTGATCACTCAATCTGATTTAAGTACAAATAAACAAAAGTTAGTAACAAAGTGAGATGCTATTTTTTTAATTTTTGTTCTCTACTACCTGCCTCCCAATATCATTTTTTAGTATACAGGGTGTCTCTGGGAACTCTCTGGACCCCTTTTGTGGATATGTTCCTGGGATCCAGACAAACATATTTCACAATATAAACACGGGTGCTTATTTTTTCGTCTGTCTGTCTGTATGTGTTTAAAAAAAAAACTTAATATTTTTGAAAGTAGAAAAGATATTGAGCTCAAACTTTGTATACCTATTTTTTGCGTAACCTTTTATCACTGTATGAAAAATTAGAACATTATTTTAAATATTTTCAAAATGGTGGCCGTTTATACCTTTTCCTCACTCACAAACCAACCAATCGTAAATCGTAATTCAAACAAAATATTAAAAGATGTGTGAAGTGAAAGCTTCCGTGTTCAATTACTACAACAATTAGAACGGAACTTGATTTGTGTACAAAACACATGTAGGTTATTGCAAGTACTGGAGCGCTTTCTACGTAAGTGGGCGGAAACTGTTTAGTCATAATGTTTACAAATGTTTTCCGCTATAGTTTATTATATTTTCTATGTCTGGGGAAAATTAAATTGTAACTGCTGATATTAATCTTTTAATTGAAAATCCTTTGATGTAACCTTGGACGTATGCATTTAATTAAACAAAAACCTGGAAACTGAACCCTTTTTGATTCACGTCAGTCGACTAACTAGCTATAAGTAATCAGACTTGACACCTTTATTTATTTATTTTTTGTATGATCTAAATTTGTAGACTTTTTAAATAACATAGGGTTTCAACTAACAATTTGGGAAATAGGCCAACTCACGAAGGCGTTGAACAGCTGTCTGTGTGTACGCAATTGATTAGTAGAATTTGTTTCCTCTAGTGGCCTCGCGAGTTTGCACCACTTGGCTTCGAACGGGGTACTTTAATGGTATTTTACGTTTTGGTCGATTTTGGGGGAACTAAGCGAGCTATAAGGTCACGTAAAAAACAAAATGTGCAGAATAACATCCTACATTTACATTTGTAGAAAAAACTCTAAAAACGTCATTCTCGTAGTAAAAATCTCAAAAAATAGTTACTTCCGGTAGTTGGATTTCTTTGGCTAACGAACTCGTCCGAGCGACATAGACAAAACCAACATGTGTACCAAATTTGGACCAAATCGGACTGAAAATGCGGCCGCTAAAGTGCGAACACATTATATATATATATATGAATTTTAATGACACCCCAAAACGTGTTCTGGGGACCATGATCGGTGCTCATTTGCTACTCCCGACTTTGGGTCTCATCATAAGGGCCACTGCATAGCTCATTTTTCCTATGGAAATTCGCTAATAATATCAAGTATGTTTTGTGTATATTTTCAAGTGTTAAGCTATAAAAAAAGAAAATCTATCTGTAATTTTACTTTCTCACTATACTATATAGTACGGTATAGAGAAAGTATAGTGATCTCAAAAAAATCGATGTTGAGATTTTTGTTGAAATATCCGTTTTGGGACCCCCCTGAATCCAAAAAAGTGGTTTTTACAAAATGTCTGTCTGTATGTTTGTATGCATACAAAGCTAGAGCGAAAACTATTCGATCGATTTCGAACAAATTTGCATCAAACATGTCAATTAGGCCCATATAAGCCTATATAGATGCACGAAAAAGGGTTTTGAAAATATTTGAAAAACAATCCCCTTTCCGGCCAAAAAACCCTGAAAAATCAGTTATTATTTTTTGAATAAAAAAACGGCTCTAACGGTTTTGATCAAATTTGGCTTATTTGTAGCCTCCTAATGTACCCTACCATATGCAGAAAACCGTATCTTTCTAAAAACTTTTGTTTAGCTAATAATAATATCTGATTTTTGGAGTTTTTTTGCCAAAAAGGGGGTTGTTTTCAAAAATTGTCAAAACCTTTTTTCGTGCATCCATACAGGCCTAATAGACGTGTTTTGTCCAAATTTGTTCGAAATCGATCGAATAATTTTCTCTCTAGCTAATAATAATAATAATATTTATTAGTTAATCTACTACTTTAATATTACCTCTCCTACCTCACCTACAATTATGAAGTCACAATGAATCTGTTTAATAATTTAAACATGTTTGTGAGAAAGTATATTTGCCAGTTCCTGGTACCGTTTATTCTGTTTGTTATTGAGAGAACTGTGTACATAATGCTATTATAAAACCAATAAAACCTATAAGACCTATTATTAATCTATAGGAAAAATCTATAGGCCTAAAGGCCAGCACACACTGCAGCAGACAGACACAACAGATCTTTTCTCTCCCCTGCTCGTCTTCAGTAGGCCTATACTGTGAGATTTAAGTTCAATTTAAGACCATATTATTATGTAATTTTCTTTGTAATTTTGTAACTTTTGTTATTAAAAATAATCATAATTTCAATTATTATACCCCCCTAACAAAAATCCTATCCTGCGTACGCCCTTGCTAAATAAACAAATTAAAATAAAATAATAATTGAATTGAAACAATATTAAAACTGAAAAGTTAGTTCAGAAGTGGGTAAATCCTGGTGGGTAAATTATCATCCTAATATAAAACGTAACACAAAATACAAGAAAACACAACCCACGTGTTTTACACAAAGCAGACAGCTCCTCGCTGGTAAACAAACCCTAGAGCATCTAGCGGGATAGTTGAGAAAGAGAAACTGAATTAGCGCATGCGTGATACTAAACGTTTGCAAGCAGACGTTTAAAAAATCGTCTCCGGAGCGATTCCAAAAAAGTATGTAAGCAGACGTCTGCAGACGGATGGATTTCGGTGTGTTTTGGCACATTTGATAAGCAGGGAAGCGATTTTTCGTCCGTCCGTCGGCTGGCCTTAAGTCGTCAAAACAAAGACAAGATGCAAAGCCATTGTTAGAACGATTTTTTCAACTAACATAATAGTGTATTGTGGTTTGTGGATATTAAATTTATTTTATGTAAAATTGGCATTAGTTTTATTTACATATCCCAGTCTAATGATATTAATATCAAAAGTTATAAAATAAAATTCTTTGTTATAAGAATTATTAACAAAAACGTTTTCCCGAAGTTCTATAACCAGCAGATCCCGCCGAAGGCACTTTAATGAGGGCACAGAATTTGTTAAAAACCCTAGAACCGGTCCTGAACGTATAGGTATGACATACCTAGAGAAAATATTATAAGCCTATAAAGATTATTGTTTACATCTTTTGTCTGTGGTCAAGCGGCGAAACACCAAAAGTGG
>JAGFPH010001173.1:55314-68733 GCA_018207615.1 Philaenus spumarius
AGGTGGGGTAGGAGAGGTGATTTATTAAAGTAGGAGATTAACTAATAGCCTAAATATTATTAGCTAGAGAGAAAACTATTCGATCAATTTCGAACAAATTTGCACCAAACACGTCAGTTAGTTCTGAATAGATGCACGAAAAAAGGTTTTGAAAAAGAACCCTCTTTATGGCCAAAAACCCACCAAAAATCAGTTATTATTATTATTAGCTGAACGAGAATTTTTAGAAAGATGCGGGTTTTTGCATATGGTAGGGTACATTAAAGTCTACAAATAATGATAAAAAATAATAACAGATTTTTTGGGGGTTTTTCTGCCAAAAAGGGAGTGGTTTTTCAAAAATTTTCAAACCGGTTTTTCGTGCATCTATACAGGCAAACAGATCACTGTGACTTTATAATTGCAGGTGGGGTAGGAGAGGTGATGTAATAAAGTAGGAGATTAACTAATAAATATTATTATCTAGAGCGAAAACTATTCGATCAATTTCGAACAAATTTGCACCAATCACGACAGTTAGGGCTGTATAGATGCACGAAAAAAGGTTTTGAAAAAGAACCCTCTTTAAGGCCAAAAAAACTCCAAAAAATAGTTATTATTATTATTAGTTGAACGAGAATTTTTAGAAAGATGCGGGTTTTTCCTTATGGTAGGGTACATTAAAGGCTACAAATTAGCCAAATTTTATCAAAATCGTTAAAGCCGTTTTTTTATTAAAAAATAATAACTGATTTTTTGGGTTTTTTTGCCAAAAAGGGAGTTGTTTTTTTCAAACCCGTTTTTCGTGCATCTATACAGCCACAAATTATTTTTCTCTTTAATTTGAGTACCATTCACTGATTATTATGCTTTTGTTTAGCACATAGACATATTTATATAAAAGATTGATTTAATATTTATGCAAATAATAATAAATTATTAATAATTGTTGCATTTGCAAGCTAAAATAAGTGATATGAAATTGACATGATTTAGGCTATCATACAAAGTTATAAAATAGAATTTTAGGAAGGACATAATGTGTGAATTATACAATATTTCAAATACCCTTCATTTAAAATTTTGTATCGTTACGGTACAAAGTTTAACAGAAAAGTTATATGCCCTAAGCCTTTTTAGTGTGAGATGTGACACAAAATACACAGGCCTACAACGAAACGATGCAGAATGCAGGTTGATTTATATACTAACATAAAAATCTAAACATTTCACTAAAATAACCAAAGTACAGGCACGTTCCAGTTTTATTGCTTCGGAATATAAATACAGTACAACAATTTGGGACCTGTGCTTCCTGGCTTTAAATTTAAAACTTATAATATGTAAATGTAGTTATAAATGTTTTGTTATTCGAAGAAGCGCTGGCCTAAAGTAATTTGTAATCGACTCATGTAGTGTAGTAACATCATGGCTATTTGATTACGGTATCATGTACTAGTAACATGCGATTAAGTAGGCCTAATCGGGAACGTGATTAGGCTACATTTAGGGCACCTATGCTTGATTTCTAACTCTATTAATCCTCGTTGGTACGCTCGAGAAAGTAATGGTATGTAAAACATTTCTAGTTAGAAAGTAATGATGAAGTTGTTAAAGCTACCTGCGGCATTTATTACGGTATATTAAAGTAGGAGTGAACCATTGTTGTTTTCATCTCTGAATTGACACACAAAGCCAAATTTGAAAAACGCAGACAATAGGCAGTCTTTATTTATAATTCGATGCATTGGTTAGGCTTGCTATTAGTCTGAAATAAACATTTTTACATTTAGCCTACAATTTTCTAATTATTTAATTTTAATAACATTTATGTTTGATTTGAACTCATGTAACTAGAAAATTCGTTAATTCAGGCTATGTAAAAAACAGATTTCCATTTTGAACAGCAACAATTTGTTAGGCTTATAACTCGGAAATAAATGTAACGGTTGCAAAAACTGCTCCAAATAGTATTTATATCTCATACCGTAAGTCGGGGCATTGAAGAAACAACACTATAAGAAGCGAAACCCCCGTTTTATCAGAGTTAACACTTTTCAATAGTCGAAAATGCCTAGTTGGCATCGAGGCCGCCAGCAGCATCGGCGCGCGGACTGTACCTTTTTTATCTGGACCGTACATTATGTGCCCGCCCCTACACCGGATTCCACATTCACCGTGCAGTACACAGCGCCCATAAGCCATGTTATCCATACGACAGTCTCAGCTGTAGCAGCCAACAAAAAAAAACATCAACTCCCATGCAACGTTCGGTCAGTTGACGCAACCCGCATGACAATAAACGAGATGTTCGCTCTAAGCAGGAAACCCACCGTCACCGTCAGTCGCCGCCTTCACCGTATTTTTTCCGGTGATAACCCACTTGCAGGCGCGGATACAGGGGGGAGGGTCATGGGTGTCATGACCCCCCCCCCAAAACATTTTTTAAGGCTTGATTTATATGTTTGATTTAACCCTACAAGCGCCAAATAACACTATACCGTCGTCTCAGCCCGCCGAGCAAGTGTCGGGCAGCATTATTGTATCGTCTAATTGTGTTGAATATTTCACCCACTATAAATCATTCAATCTCAATAAAACAAAAAACATTAATTTTTGTATTTACAAATTTGTTCTAAAACGTATATTCACATAGCATGTAATCATCGTTTGTAATTGTAGTTGTCTAAAAAAGATGACGCCTCGCGAGAAACAAAAAGAAAAGACATAACTTTTTGTTTTTCTAATGCTCATAATCGTTAGAAAGACTTGTTTTGAAAAGAATATAAAGTCACCTTTGAATTCGTCAAGATTTGAACTTTCTAACATTGTCTTCCAATCTTTCGTCACTCTTATAATTTTGTAGATATGAAGTTTTCTGTAAACCCTTAAGATTTGACAGTTTTCAACCAATGAGCAAGCATATTTTGTAATCGATATATCTAGTACAAATCGATATACTTGCCGCCTACATTGATGTTTATATGGATTTTAGTGTAATTTCTATGTTTTCGTTTGATATAAGGAAAACCTGATTAACTGTTTATGGGCTACAGCTATAGGTCTTGTCTGTGAAATATGTACCATTGCGCCGATTGTCTTAGCGCATTTAGCCCAGCCAATAGAGCAAAAAGAAGTCTAATTTTGTTATTGAATTTAACAGAAAGAGACATCAACAGTGACTTTAAGGGTAGCATAAGGATATGTAAAAAACAAAAACTATCGGGCAAGGAGCTTTTGCGCATTTTGTATAAACAAAAATTACTGTAAATTAGGACGTTTTGGGTTCTTCGTTAATATTATAAAAAAATTAATGGATCACTATACTTCCAAAAAAACCTACAATTTTTTTTATAGATCCTAATTGGACCATTTTTCAATGAGAAAAGTCGGAAAACGCTAAAAAAATACAATTTTTTAAAAGTCCATATCTTGTTAAGAGCAGATTTTTCAGAAAATGATTGTTTATCATGTGTTCTTCAAACAGGAAGAAGATGAAATTTGTCGCATTAATTAATAGCTTTTGCACAGTTACAGTATAAACAATGTAGGCCATTATCTTGCATAATGCGCCCAATTAACCTGAGTGGCCCGTTTTAAATTTACCAAACGGATTCCGAAAGTAGACCTTAAAATCTACAATTCGCATATCTGCGATTTTTTAATAAGGTTGATAAAGTATAGTAAAAATCCTTCAGAAAATAGCTCGAAACGCGTAAATTTGCGGCCGACGTCGCGCCGATGGTAAATTTGCCAGAAGGCGGTAGTAACGGAAACAGCAGCCTGATGCGCGCAGCCTTCCGTCTCTTCTCCTTCGCATTATGCAAGATAATGGCCTAAATTGTTTATACTGCAATTGTGCAAAAACTACTAATGCGACAAATTTCATCTTACCCCTGTCTGAAGTACACATACTAAACAATAATTGTCCAAAAGATCTGCCCTTAATATTGTAAATTAATTAACAATGATATGAACTTTTGAAAAATAATAATTTTTAAGCATTTTCCGACTTTTCTCGGTGAGAAATGGCCCGATCGAGGTTTTCAAAAACCATTTTGTAGATTTTTGAAATTATCTACAAATTTTTCGTTGGAAGTATCGTGATCTTTGCATACATTTGTACAATATCAACGAACAACACAAAAAGTCCAAATTTATTGTTATTTTTGTTTATAAAAAATGCGCAAAAATTTCCATGCCTGTTAATTTTTGTTGTTATATACCTATGCGCTACCCTTAAAGCCACTGTGGATGTCGCTTGCTGAAATTCAATAACAATAAAAAATCTCTATTGGTTGGGCTATTACGGAGCGCGCCGATGTAGGCTATGGAGTTGTATGAATTCAATAAGTGAGACCTTGTGTTAAGTTGTTTTAAATTTAGTGAAACAAAGTAGATTTAATGATCGTGTTGTAGAGTTTTGATTTTAGTACCGTTCCTGTTAACTCTTCAATAATTATGGTTTACTTTATTCTTTAATCTGCAAAAACTCTTGTTCTTTCAAAAAAATATTTATGGCCTAGAGATGCATTAAAAAACTATTCCATAGAGTTTTTTAATTCCATACATATTTTTTAATTACCCAGACCCGTTGTTGTTAAATTCTTGGTAATGTTGTTTTCGACTTCTTATGACCCCTCCCAAAATTACATCCTGTATCCGCCCCTGCCCACTTGCCCGTCAGAAACCGGAGCTAACCAGAAGAAATACAGCAGTTGCGATGGAGAGTTCGTCAGAAGAGGAGTTACTTGTGATAGCCGCGGCGAGTGCTGAAGAAGAAGAGAGACAGAAACTGAGGAAGCATAGGTACTGGGTGTACGAAATTTTCAGAAGAAGAACAAAATTCATCATTTGCTTGACGATTTGGAAAAAGACGACGCTAAGTTCTTTTTATATTTCCGTATGTCTCCAAAGAAGTTCTACGAGTTGCTGAAATTTCCACTGAAACACAGTAATTTCCGTGAGGTCATTGGTCCTGAGGATGTGACTTCACTGGCGATGTGACTTCACTAGTAGTTGAACGTCGACTGGAGAAATGACGGACCGGCTGCCCGGCAAGAATGCCCCAAAGAGCAATGGATATAGTGGGTTGCCGTTCATTAAAAAAAATACAAAGCAATGTTGCCGGTACGCAACGATGACGTATTAGCACCTGGTATTAGCACGTCTATTCTCCCGTAAGACCTGTACTGCACGGTGAACGTGGAATCGAGTGTAGTGTCAACTTCACAGACAGACCAAATAGTTTTGTCGAGGCGTAAACTGCTATGCTCTCCATAGCCGTAGGTGACTTACCTTTAATTAAAAAAAAAAACAAAAACAGGTTTTTAGAGGAAAGATGTGGGATATTAATTATAAGTGATTTTCTACTCACGTCTACTCACTGATTGATTCTAAGATGTGGGATTTTACCCATCTCATTTTCTACCAGAAATATAGGTTTACGTAACTGTACACATTGAAAAAGTAAAATGCAAACTTTAGTTCAGGAATCATCTGACATAAAATTTTCAGTAAGCGAGGATTTTTTAATTTTTCAAGTAACGATGTTTGGTCGGCGGGAAATTTGTAGGAAATTACAAGTCCTAAAACTGTTGTTTAAACATGTTTTGTCTCCAAAGCACCATTTTGGTTTTTAGATGGTTGATTAACGACAATAAAATTGCGCACGAAACTAAAAGGTCCTGCCACAAACGCTCTGTTGGTCCGATCACGCTTTTTATTAGCGAATTTCCATAGGAAAAATGAGCTATTGCAGTGGCCCTTATGGTGAGACCCAAGGTCGGGAGTAGCAAATGAGCACCGATCATGGTCCCCAGAACACGTTTTGGGGTGTAAAAAAAATGCATATATATATATATATATGTGTTCGCACTCTAGCGGCCGCATTTTAAGTCCGATTTGGTCCAAATTTGGTACACGTGTTGGTTGTCTATGTGGCTCGGACGAGTTCGTTAGCCAAAAAAATCCAACAATCGGAAGTACGTTTTTTGACCGGAAGTAACTATTTTTTGAGATTTTTACTACGAGAATGAAAATTTTTTAGAGTTTTTTCTAACAATATAAATGTAGGATGTTATTCTGCGCATTTTGTTTTTTTACGCGACCTTATAGCTCGCTTGGTTCCCCCAAAATCAACAAAAACGTAAAATACCATAAAAGTACCCAGTTCAAAGCCAAGTGATTGCAAACTCGCTAGGCCACTAGGAGGAAACAAATTCTACTAATATATTGCGTACACACAGACAGCTGTTCAACGCCTTCGTGAGTAGACCTATTTCCCAAATTGTTGGTTGTAACCCTAAAACATAGGCATATAAACTTAATTTTGGAAATTTGCTCAACTCACGTCAGCGGTCCAACTGCGTGGTCGATTTATTTATTCTGGATTCACGTTTTTATTCATTAGTTTTCATAAGCAAGTATATTTTATTATTTGTTTTTTATTGCGTTTGTAAATCATTTCGTTAATTTATAAAAGTTGTGTAAATCCAATTTTAAAGTGAGAAATCAATAACTGAAAGAGAAGAGCATCTCGTAGTATTTTGTTTTAATTAATTGTATATTTTCAAATAATAATCTATATTATTAAAAGATTTTGTCGAAAACCTATTTCCAATCGCCCAGCCTCTCCTAATAGACTGATTGTGAAGATTTAAAAAAAATGTGTTTATTTTTATCTCTAGATTGTCTCCAGGCATTTAATTTTTTTTTAACATTCGAGGCCATACAAATTTAAATTTTATGAATTTTTTTTCCTTTCTTGATTTAATTTAAAAACTAAAAAAGGTACGAGGTTGGTTGATAGCTCAATCGAAAAAGCTAAAAATTTAGAACATTTACGCCACTTACAGTACCCTTCTAAATCTGTTATAGATTTCCTGTTATATAAATTATTGAATTATATAATTATAGTAATTATTGAACTATCAATGTTAATTGTGTAACGACCTTTATTCTAGGTTTGTGCTTCACGTGTACCGTATGCGTTTTTATGCGTTTGCTTTGTAATTATTGAATTAGCGATGAGAATTACATTATCGGCCCATTACATCGTTATTTTTCTACCAATTTGTAAAAAAAGTGTAATTTTATTCGTTTTACACTGCAGAATTACAGAAAAATATCAAAATCCAATAAATTGAGTTTATTTTAACAACTGGCATTTTTAAATTAAGCCATGTTATTTAAATGGGAGAAATTTATTTAACAACTATCCATTAGTTTGGGCGTCACCAGTTAGGCTCATGACAAATGTACCAATTTGAAGCCCAAACGTTCCCAAAAATACTCCCCAAAGATATAAAATTTATCATTTCCTCATTTTAAGTTAGTTAAAACATACAAATTATAAAATCTTAAAAATTCCCCACGTTATTTATTTTTGTCTAGAAGCTCGCCCTTTGTTTGAGAGAACCTTCCCACGTACCTACGCTCATAACATATATTTCAATTTGAAGCTTAAACCTTCTCATTGTGTCATTTTACTACTTCAAGTAGAGATTGATAATTCAAAAAGGAATTCAAACTGTTGTGGTAAATTGCATAGTATTTTGTATTTACAATAGGCACCAAGCAGTGTTCTCGAGATGTTGACTGAAGAAGTCGTTCTTCTAGCTTGTGCTAGTTTATATTATAAAAGTGGGTGAACTGCCACGTTTTAGCGAATTTCCATAGGAAAAAATGAGCTATGCAGTGATCCTTATGGCAAGACCTAAAGTCGGGAGTAGCAAATGTGCACCAATCATGGTCCCCAGAACATGTTTTGGGGTGACATTAAAAATCATATTTATATATACACATATATATATATGTATATACCTAGGTGTTCGCACTCTAGCGGCAGCATTTTAAGTCAGATTTGGTTCAAATTTAGAACACATATTGGTTGTCTACGTCGCTCGGACGAGTTCGTGAGCCAAAATATCGAACAAACGGAAGCACGTTTTTTGACCGGAAGTAACTATTTTTTTAGATTTTTCCTACGAGAATGAATGTTTTTTAGAGTTTTTTCTTAAAATATAAATGTAGGATGTTATTCTGCACATTTTGTTTTTTACGTGACCTTATAGCTCGCTTGGTTCCCTAAAATCGATCAAAATGTAAAATAACATAAAAGTACCTTGGTTCAAAGAATTGGGGTGGATTTTACCTTGAGGCACTTCTCATCCGAGGTCGACGGGCGAGTTTCTACTCTGCGAGCGAAGCGAAACTAATAACCCGAGGCCACAAGATCGCAAAGCGAGTTTTTCCACTGCGAGTGTAACGAAGAAGCGCGTGAGTCGAAGCTGGAGACTTATTCGCAAACAAATTCTACTAATATATTTCGTACAAAGAGGCAGCTATTCAGCACCGTCGTGAGTAGACCTATTTCCCAAATTGTAGGTTGAAACCCTAAAATATAGGCATAAAAACTTAATTTTGGAAATTTGCTCAACTCACGTCAGCGGTTCAGCTGCGTTTTCGAATTATTTTTCTCACACAATGCCTTGAGTTCGCGTCGAAATTGAACTTTTAAGACTTTTAATTTTTTGTCTATTTCATCACCGCTCACGTCAAAAACATGTTTGTAAGTGTGGAACAGGCTTTACTAGTGCTAATTGTTTACATTACGCTAGCTCATTCCCTTACGCGAAGAATAAGCGTACACCTAGTTATGGAACACCCGGTATAGTAATTTCGTAGTCTATGTGTACCATACGTTGCTTTGAATTATTTTAGTTGTCGCTTACGTGATCGATTGTAAATTTTTTGTAATAATATAAAGATTATTATTATTTATTTATTTATGGTTTTTTCTCCCAGTTCAAAATATTGACCATAAAACTAAATCTTTTAGAGCTTTTTCGCAAAACTGTCATAAGTATTGCCCGTAAAACAATACTTTTTATAAGCTTTAAATATCCCAAAAGCGGTAATGACAATCTAATACCTTATTTGAGAACGGCTGAAATATATATGTTTGGTGTCAAAACAAAAACTGCTTTGCTATTTTACCTAAGTTTTTGCATATTTAGTTTTAAATATTTTACCCATTTTAAGTCAGATTTTATGAAATACTGTTTCAGATTTCTTAATTACTGTTGCATGCATATTTAACATTTACCTTGTATGGCATATTTTTTCAACAAAACAAACTTGGAAGACTTTGCAATATTTCACAGTAATAGATTATCAAATCAAATTCAGGAAAAACCGATCTTCAAATAATGTTAATTGGAGATTTAAGATAATTTTTATACAGTATTTGACATGGCATTGTAAGTTACAAAAAAAGTCATTTACTAGGTACTTTAAATTGTTTTAATTCATTAAAAAAAAGTATTAAATTTATGCCACATTTTACAATTGGGTTATTAAAAACATTATCAATAGTAAATCATTGCTCAACAGTACTGTATAATATAGTTGCAACGTGCGCCAAATATTGAAATATGTGCTCGCCCCCTCCACAACGAAAACTAAATTCTCTTTGTTGGGGATGATGAAAGGAAAGGAGAAGACAAAGTAGTTTGTGCAAGGCAGTGCAAGAGGCAGATATATTCGTGGCCTGGTGATGCGGCGAAATTTAAACTCTGTCTATAATGTCAGTTTCGTCTCGAGGAGCTGCAAAAGGCTGGTGGCGCTCCGAGTGGCTTCGATGTGAACTAACACGCAAGCGTCCGCTTATAGCCCGTTAGGTTTCGCTTCTTGTAGTGTTGTTTCTTCACGGGGTAACTTGAGACGGTGGGGTATCTTGAGACAAATTGCAGATATAATTATTTTGTCTTGTTGTGTCATTATTGCTTACAAATTTGTGGTTTTCTGCAGCTACAAGTGTGTACACGTAGCCAGTGTATTCAGAGAAATATTCCAAAGTTTTGGATTTTTAAAGGTAAGTTGCAGTGGTGCCCACAGCAGGGTTTGATCAACATTTTTTGGGGGAATAAATTTTTGGGGGGTTTTCACAGTTTGGGGGAGGGGGAGATTTTCATATGTTCCTGATTGTAATCAATATAAAATATGAAGATTTGACGATTTCCCCCAAAAATTTAGGAGATAGTCTGTTGTTTCTACTGTGTTAAAAAATCTCCAATTAATCGTAGTGAAAGTACCGAATTATTGACAGCCAGGCATTTCGACTACTACTGCTCTAGTGCAATGTAAAGGCAATGACTAAGATACAATATCAATTGGTAAAGATGAGCCGATAGAGGGTGCAGATTGTGGTATGAACAAAGTAGACATTTACAGCATAGCTGAGAGATTGCCAAGGTCATTCTGCAAACAAATAACTTTTTGGGTGAAGATATCATATCTATTATTCAAAACTCTTCTTATTTCAAACAGTTATATATTACTATCATAATATTTAGTCTAGTACAGGGAGGGGTTTACTGGCACCGGAACGCCGATCCGGTACTGCTTTTTATTAATTTATTTTAATGTTTGTTTTGACGTTGCACTGGACCATCCACTCCCTCAATCACACTCATTCAACACTCGGTTCAGAATTTTACGTCCGCCAATCGAAAACCCTCAAGATATCCCCACACTACAGTGCGTTGCGACTATGCGAGCCAACTACAGTAAAGTATCCCACATTGTCCCTCAACTCGGAATCGAAATGGGAGCACCAGACACCTTTTTTGCAAGCTTCGCTTCACACCTAGATATTCTTGACATTGCCGTGTTAAAAAATTTTCAATTCTCTCACGATCTTGTCTGCATTGACGATATCAGCTCAGATCATAATCCCATAATCTTAACTGTTGGCACATCTCCCTATCAACGTCTACCCCCTAAAAAGGAAGGTAAACGAATTAACTGGAGGAAGTACACCGAATGCCTTCTCAGGCAAACCCCTAATCTCACTGCAGACATCAACACCCCAACTGACATCGAAAATCAGGTGACCCATCTCCACACCATCATAACCGCAGCACTAAACTCCAGTGCTTACACTTCCCCTACAACTGGGACTAAGGCTGGACTCCCTCCTCACATCAAAGAGGAGCTGGCCAAGAAAAGGAAACTTCGCCGAAATTGGCAATTTTCACGAGCACCCTCTGACAAGAGACTGTTCAATGCCCAAACTCAACTAGTAAAGTCGCTACTAGCCACCCATACTGAGGATGAATGGGACCTATTCCTATCAACAGTAACTCCAGAAAACGGGTCCCTATGGAAATTAAATCGCCAGCTCCTAGCAACAAAAACTCCCAATCACCCTCTTTACGGACGTAATGGTGTAGTTTACACACCCGCGGACAGAGCTGAAACGTTCGCTGATTCACTCCAAGACCAATTCACTCCAAACGCACGCATCTATGATGATGACCACATAGAACATGTGGAAAATTTTCTTGAAAAATTTCTAGCTTGTCCCATGGGGCCTCTCCCCGACCCTTTCAAATGCGACCAGGTAGCAAGTCTCATTAGCAAACTCCCTACACGTAAAGCACCTGGCATAGACAACGTGAGCAACACCGCGCTTCGCAACATCCCAGCTACTACGGTAGCACTCATAACAAATATCTTTAATGGAATCATGCGAACAGGTCACTTCCCTTCATCTTGGAAAGGAGCCAAAATAATCACGATTCCCAAACCCGGAAAATCGGCTCTCTTTCCCGAAAATCACAGGCCCATATCTTTACTGCCAACAATTTCTAAAGTCTTTGAGAGATTAGTTTATTCCCTGCTCACCCAACATCTCAAAGACGTCATTCGTCCTGAGCAATTTGGCTTTCGAAGTGAACATTCCACAACACTCCAACTTGTAAAAGTTCTCAACGACCTTTCCGATGGCTTCAACAATAAAAATCAATCAATTGCAGTTTTCCTGGACATATCAAAAGCTTTTGATAAAGTATGGCACGAAGGCCTGCTTTACAAACTAGCCCGCAGCCCAGTTCCTCCATGCTATGTACATCTCATAAGTTCATACCTCGACAGCAAATGGTTCCAGGTTGCTGTCGAAGGTACACTTTCTACTTCTAGACCCATCGAGGCAGGAGTTCCCCAAGGCTCAGTTCTTGGTCCGTTACTGTACCTTCTGTACACTAACGATGTTCCAGTCATCCCCAAAGTATCACTGCGACTCTTTGCTGATGACGCTATGTTCTACTACAGGACTCTGAACCTGGAATACGGCTCGTCGGTCATTCAACAACAGTTGGATGCCCTGCAGCCGTGGCTCAGGAAGTGGAGAACTGCAGTGAACACAGATAAAACGCAAGCCATCTAATTTTCTCCACTACGTAGATTTCCTAAAGTCCAATTAACTCTAAACAAATCACCCATAGCATGGACCCGCAAAGTCAGATACCTTGGAATCACGCTTGACGCTAAATTAAACCTGTCCCATCACGCCAAGCAAACTCTGTCTAGGGCTAAATCCGTCCGCGGCAGACTCCTTCCAGTCATTCAGGCCAAGAGCCCACTACCACTTCGTACCAGATTGTCCATGTACAAAACATATATCAGACCAGTACTCACGTACGCAGCTCCAGCTTGGTACTCTTTGCTATCTGTTTCTTGGAAGAAAAAGTTGGATTCCTTCCAGAACAAAACTCTCCGTTGGATCACCAACTCCCCATGGTACGTAAAGAACGCCACCATCTCTCAAGGGCACAAAATCCCCACACTCGAGGACTTCATCCTAAAATTAACACATAGAGTCAAACACAGAGCCGAAGGGTCTCAACACACACACATAAAACAGATCATCACTGATCCTGCACCTGCGCAGGTCAGAAGAAAGCGTCCCTTATGTCTGGTTTACGAACCATCATAAGTATCCCAAAATCCAAGCTCTATTCTTAAACACCACACACTTTCGTAATTAATCCCAGTGTATTTCATCGATCCACCATCTCATTCCCACTCAAAATTTATTTATTCCAAATTTAGTCATAAAATTTCTATAAAGTCATTTTTAGTTACAGATAAGCAGCCATTGTTATTAAACAGCTGACAACATCTTCAGGACCAGGACCAGCAGTGGACTTTGGACCAGCTAGAAGAATTCTACCAGCGGTAATATCGTGCTTCTTACGCTTCAGCGAGTGCCGTCTGCCTCTGTTGAGTCAACAGCGCAGACATATAGGGGCGGCAGTTGGGCAGCGCGTCGCATAATACGCACTAGTCCGGCTATCAGTCCCTTGGTGCTTGATGGAGTTTGAGTTGTACGATTTTATTCTTAAGGCCCTTTTAAGGACCTGTTTTAATTCTTTATTTCGTTCTGCTATTTAGTATTAGGGATTTAGTTTTCGTAATTAAGTGGCCCTTTTAAGGACCCATTTAGTGATTCAAGTTGGCTTTTTAATCCAATCTTTGTTTCTGTTCCAGAATGAGCGACCACGACATGGACTCCGGAGGGTTCCAGACGGTCGTAAATCGCAGACGCCGACATGCATCTGGCACTACCAGCGGCAGTGATTCGGACAGTTCCGC
>JAGFPH010001173.1:68833-81421 GCA_018207615.1 Philaenus spumarius
TAACTAACGAAAAGCTGGCTTCGTGGATCACGCAGCTTATTTCTATTGTTTTAGGTTCTGCGAACAAAAGCCCGGCAGAGCTGCTTGCAGCTATTTTGACCAGCCTCCAAAATCTAATTCGTGATGAATAGAGACCTCAAGGTGGTGGTCTGGAATGCAAATGGGGTTCGCCCCAGGCGCAATGATCTCCACTACTTCGCCACTGAAGAGGACGTCGACGTCATCCTTATCTGTGAGACTCATCTACAGCCGGGTCATACCTTTACACTTCCTGCCTACAGGACTTATCGTACTGACCGGGTCTCAAGACGCCACGGCGGTGGTGTTAATCCTGGGGGTGGAACCGCTGTATTGGTGCACCGCAGGCTAACTCACAGAGATTTTCAAACTAATACAGTGCACTTTGAGTCCACAGGTGTTTTCATACAGCTTGGGGACTGCGAGATCCTACTAGTCGCAGCCTATGTCTCACCCACACGAATTCTTCAGGGTAACTTTCTGTCCGATCTGGACACTCTATTTCAATGTGCCGAACATGTCTTTGTTGCAGGTGATTTCAACGCCAAGCACAATTCTTGGTCACGGAGGACCAACACCAGGGGTAAGGTTCTTCGACGTTTCATTGATTCTCAGCCTAGTGCTGAGGTCTTGTCACCTGAAGAGCCTACTCACTACCTGGCACATGGGCTTGCTGATGTGCTTGATATAGTCTTAACAAAAAATGTTCCTTTTCCCATAGTTGTTCGTGCCACCCAGGATCTCTCGTCAGATCACTGCCCACTTCTGGTTACTGTCGCTGCCGGACCTACTTCGAGCCTACCGCCCAACACTGTACGTGTCAGGGTCGATTGGGACCATTTCAACAAACTAATTGCTGAACGCCTAACACATCCTGCACCCCCAAATTCCGTGGAGGAATTGGACGAGCAGGTCAGCTCGTTACACAATCTATTAACACTTTCTGTTTCAGATGCTTCCACCGCCGCTTCCCATGAGACGTCGCGGGAAACCCTTCCCGTAAAATTACGGAAGGAAATTGCCAAGAGGCGAAGACTTCGAACCAATTGGCAGTTCACTCTTTCTCCGGCAGCAAAGAATCTCTTTAACCGGCAGAACAACCGAGTTAAAAATCTTTTAAATGATTTCAGGTCTGAGTCATGGAACTCATATCTGCATACTCTGGAATTGCAAGACGGTAGTGCTTGGAAAGTGGCCAAGATACTTCGTAGTGAAAAGCGCTCAAGTCGGCCTTTGCACGGGCAGCGTGGCCTAGCCTACTCTGCCCTGGAAAAGGTTGAGACTTTCGCTGACATTATGGAGGATCAGTTTCAACCAAATCACGACGTTTGCGATGAGGATCATGCAGATATGATCGAGGAGTTCGTAGACGACTACTTTGCTGAGCCACCGGAGGCTGACGACGACATTGAACCATTCACTCTCAAGGAGGTGTGGGCCGCTGTCTCTGCGGTCAAGCCGAAGAAAGCCTCCGGGCTGGATCGGATTGGAGGCAGAGCCTTGCTTGCTGCGCCCCCTCAGTTAGTGGAGGTATTACTTAATGTGTTTAATTCTGTCCTTAGGTTGCGCCACTTCCCTTCCCAGTGGAAGACCGCAAAGATCATCCTCATTCCGAAGCCGGGGAAGGACCATCTCTTTCCGCAGAATTATCGCCCGATATCTCTGCTGCCGACCATCTCCAAAATATTCGAACGTCTTTTTCTTTCTAGGATGCAGCCTTATCTAGAGGACTACATCAGACCAGAGCAATTCGGCTTCCGACGTGGACATTCCACCACGCTCCAGCTCGTTCGTGTAATCAACAAACTAGTTGATAACCACAATAAGTTCTTGTCTTCTGTTGCAGTATTGCTAGACGTCAGCAAGGCTTTTGACAAGGTATGGCACAAAGGCCTCCTCTACAAGTTGAGCGAGTCTCCTGTTCCGGTGGCTGCTGTACACTTAATCCACTCCTACCTCTCAGGCAGATCCTTCAAGACCTTCGTAGACGGCGAACTCTCCACTCTGCGGCCGATCCTTGCTGGTGTTCCCCAAGGCAGTGTCCTGGGACCAGTACTGTATCTGGTTTATACTAACGACTTTCCTATCATTCCAGGTGTGACACTCTCGCTGTATGCTGATGATGCGTTACTACACTGTAGTAGCATGAATCCAGCATACGCAACTAAGACCATGCAGAAACAAATGGACGCGTTGTCCCCGTGGCTGCAGAAATGGCGCATTAAGATAAATGCGGATAAATCTGATTCCATCTGTTTCAGGAAAAGGCGTAAAATGAAACGCAGAACCCTTCCCGCAGTGGAGCTTGACGGGGTGGCTATCCCTTGGAAGCCTACCGTAAAGTACCTCGGCATAACGCTGGACAGTCGACTCAACTTCAGGCGACACGTACAGAACAAGGTCTCCGAAGGAAAGAAAATCCAGGGTTTCCTCTCACCCTTGTTGGCGAGGCATAGCCCTCTGCCAGTAAAAGCTAAATTAACAATTTTTCTGTTAATAGTTCGCTCAGTGCTGATGTACGCGTCTACCGCTTGGTGGACGCTTGCCAGCAAATCCAGCAGGAAAAAATTGGAGACTCTTCAGACTACTGCTCTTCGCAGACTCACGCATCAGCCATGGTACGTGAGGAACTCTACCATTCTAGGGTCAGCTGGTATCCCTACCCTAGAATTGTTTGCTATAAGATGTGCCACTAAACTGTTTCAGGATGCACGCAACTCAGGCTATCCTCATATAGCTGAGATCTGCGGGAGACTCGACATCCCGGAAGATGGTAGGCCCCGTCCTGCCGCTATCCTGGACGACCCGCCATAGGTTTCTTCAGGCTGCGACTCCATTCATTATAGATACTAACCTGTTTGCCTTCTTTTTATATTTAAGTGAGTTTTAGATTGCTGCTTGCAGCCATTAGGGAATGGCCCCTAGATGCTGCTGACGCTCACCCCAGTGATGCATGCGGAGTGTCTCTGTCCGTTACGCGGTTACAAGGAGTGTTGTACTGCTGCCTCAGGAGAGGTCACGCGAGAAACACACTTGTGGCAGGGTTCGGAGTCAGAGTGACTTCCACTTGGGGTGGGGGCGGTTGTTTTAGTGGGTATTGCCAGATACCGTTCTGGTTGAGCTCCACAGTACCTCTAATCTGGATTGAGGTCTGCACGAAACACATTTTTTCCCCCCAAAAAAAAAAAAAAAAAAAAAAAAAAACCTTCGATGTTCGGTGAACGCTGCGAACGGCTACAAATGGCTGTGACATGTGACACTGGCCGGGTCACCGAGCTAAACTGAAATAAACGGTACCAGATAACTGTGCCACATATTTTCTCCCAGTTGAAACTTTATACCTTCCCAAGAGTAGCATTGGAGGTGGTTATTTAGAATTGCAAAAGTAGGAAAATGTTACGATGGAAAATATTAGAAGCATGTAACACACATCCATATTATATTATTAGTACCAGGAGACCGAGCTAAAGTTCGATTATAAGCAGGGCCTAGTTCGCTCACGTCAATAACTATTATTGCAAATTTCCGTGAACATCGTTTAGGTTAGGCCTATAACATTAAACAACTAAATAAAGGGTATGTTTATTTAGCAGAAGTATTCGTTGCCATGGTAACTATAAATAGATACAACATTAGGCTTACCTCTAATAAAATACAGTTTAAAAGAAAACAGATGATTATTGTAATGGCATTGAAAACATTTGCATCAGCTGTGCTTCGTTTAAAAGAAAATAGATGATTATTGTAATGACATTGAAAACATTTGCATCAGCTGTGCTTTGTATTGTTTAAAATGGACAAATTTCACTTTTTAATTTAATAAAAAGACGTAGAAAACGAATTTTCCCAGACTGGTGACCATTTCCAATCGATTTCTCGTGGCCAAAAGCCCCATATAAAATCAAAAAATCAAAAATCCTTAGACGGAGATTCCAGATCCATTTAGCAGACAGACAATTATCTCTCGCTTTAGAAGATAAGATATTATATTATTATATAATATTATTATTATATAATATTATTATTATTATTATTATTATTATTATTATGATTTAAACTATTAGTTCGATTTCGAACAAATTTGCACCAAACATGTCAATTAGGCCTGTACAGTATTGATGCACGAAAAATGGTTTTGAAAAACAACAACCTTTTTGGCCAAAAACCGAAAAAATCAGTTATTATTATTATTATTATTACCTAAACGAGAATATTTAGAAAGATGCGGGTTTTTGCATACGGTAGGGTACATTAAGTGCTTCAAATTAGCCAAATTTAATCAAAATCGTTAGAGCCGTTTTTGGTAAATTTTTATTTTTCTATTTTTTGACCATTTTTGGGGGTTAAAACCCCTTAAAAATAAAAAAATTAAAAAAATAAAAAAACACCTGGAGATATTCTAGAACTACGAATATATTATGATATGAATATCATCAAAATCGGACCGTTCGTATGGTCTCCAACTCTGTACACATCCTTACAGACACACGGACAGACATCACCAAAAATCCACTTTTTTGGGTTCAAGGAGCACCAAAACAAATAATTCTACTAAAACATGTTTGGGTTCAGGGAGCACCAACACAGATAATTCCACTAAACAATTTGTTTATGGTTCAGGGAGCGCCAAAACAGATAATTCCATTAAAAATTAAAATTCGAAAATTTGGACGAAAACAATACTTTCTCCATATACTACGTATAGGGTGGAGAAAGTAAAAAGCAGGCAGAAACCGCTTGAAGTTAGCGGGAGGCAGGACTGCTCAAAATCGCTCGGTCGAGCCCGGCGTCCTATTTGAAAGCTCCCATTGAAATACTGCGTAATCAGTCTTCAAGCGATTTTCGCCCGGCCTGGCTTTGGTGTGAAACCCGCCTTAGAAGAGACCGATGATTCAGAGTCGAGGAGGCCGAAAAGTTTTTAACATATATCATATATTTGATGAGATTATTGTAATCAAAATAAGATCAAGTATGATATAATTTGGATCACATTTAGTGATTAGTTAGTACTTATCGAATAATTCATTTCACTTCACGGTTAATTAATTAAAATATAAATATCCCAAAAGAGAGCACAACATGGAATACAAACAAACAATAGTATACAATGACAGACGCCGTCACAAATACAAGATCGAAAGGCGCCCCGAAAGAGGAAAATATTTAAACGTAGATACCTGAACACCGGCCGCACAGCGAATTAGCGCCCGTATTTGTGTTGTGTTATCGTGATAAGCTTGCTTGCATTTAATTGTTCTTTCATAAAAAAAGTCATTTCTTGCCATAATACGTAAAATGTGTTTAGGTTTACAGTCTTTTACCGAGGATTTTAATTTCTGATAAATTCTATTGACTAAATAAGAGACATTTTGCCAAGTTTTTGCTTAAAATAGTATGTGTCTCTAAAATGTTTGCTAAGTGCTTTCTACAAGTACAAAAATATTCACATATAGGCCTACACGTGTACTTTTCTTATAAAAGTAAGCATATTATTAGCTGCACCCTTAAACTCGGCAAAGATACGTAAAATAAGAGTTTTAGAAGTGAAAATTTCAAAAATGTTCCGGCAGAGTATTTTTGTTCAGTTCCGGCAGCGTTCCGGTACTGGAAAAATTACGAGTAAACTTCTGGTCTAGTATTCTTTTTTCCTTTGCCTCACGTTCTAAAGTTAAATTTACAATAATAATCTTTTTTTTAAATGCCCAGTATTAATTACTTGTTTTAATTTAATTTTAAAACTCTTTTAATTTTACAATATAAAAACAATATTTACAGACCTAATATTTAAATTATAATATTCCCAATATACAGGGTGATTTTTTAAATGGGCCACCATTGGCATTTCAGAAACTATAAAAGTTACAACAATCTTTAAATGGGGGACCTTCCCTACTTTTTCCCTTTCATTAAAACTACAATATTAACATTTTCAAAAACTCCGCCATTTTTCCAATATGGCGGCCAACTTCATTTTTTCAAATGGAAACCCCCATTTTTTATGTTGAATTTCGATGAATGATACAAATTTAAGACATTTTTATTCCTTTCTATTTTTTCCTAAACCCAATCGTTTATGAGCTACAGCCTCTCAAAAATTTTCTATTTTATGTGATTTTTTTAATTGGGCCACCATTGGGATCTCAGAAAGTATTAATTTTACAGCAAACTTTAAATGGGAAACCTTTCCTTGTTTTATGAGAAATTAAAAAATATGTAGTTAAAATATTTCTAAATGGCCGCAATTTTCCAATATGGCGGTCAACTTTGAAATTTCTTATGAAAACCCCTACTTTTTATGACGGATTTGGGTTTTACATGCATTGTAAGACTTTTATTCTTGGTATTTTTTTAATAAACTTAACCTTTTAGCTGCTAGGAGCGCTGAAAGTTTCAGAAACTCTAATTTCAACAATTATTAAAGAGGCATGTTTTACCATTTGCAAACAATAAAATTTAACTCAAAGGGTAATATTTTATACAACGGAAAGTTAAAAAGCTGATGTAATTTCACAAATACTTAATTTTATAAAAAAAATGTACTTAAATTACTATTAAAAAAAATCACCTCTCCTACCCCACCCTACAAGTCACAGTGAATCTGTTTAATAATTTAAATAATGTTTGTGAGAAAGTATGTGCCAGTTCCTGGTACCGTTTATTTAACAGTAATTTAAGTAGGTTTTTTTGTATAAAATAAAGTATTTGTGAAATTGACACAGCTTTTTAACATTCCACTGTACAAAATATTGCACTTTGAGTTAAATTTTATTGTTTGCAAATGGTAAAACATGCCTCTTTAATAATTGTTGAAATAAGAGTTTCTGAAATTTCAGCGCTCCTAGCGGCTAAACGGTTACGTTTATCAGAAATACCAAGAATAAAAAAGTCTTACAATTGCATGTAAAACCCAAATCCTTCACAAAAAGTAGGGGTTTCTATAAGAAATTTTAAAGTTGACCGCCATATTGGAAAATGGCGGCCATTTAGAAATATTTTAACTACATATTTTTTAATTTCTCATAAAACAAGGAAAGGTTTCCCATTTAAAGTTTGCTGTAAAATTAATACTTTCTGAGATCCCAATGGTGGCCCAATTAAAAAAATCACCCTGTATATTATAGGCCTATAGTTTATTTTCTTTTTTCCAAGTACAAATTATTTTATTTTAATCTTTCTCTTTCTGGGGTTATAGTTCGCGATTGATAAATATGCCAATTTAATCCTAGAATCGCCAGTGTAAATTAAAATGGATATTTTTGCCGTTTTCAAGCATTTTTTCCCAAACATTTGTCAAATATAATAGTTAAATCCCAATCCAAAAGTGGTCCATAGCTTTTTTTTATAGAAAAAGACATAACAATTTATATATGCAACTGAAAAATTTATTGATGTAAAATTGTAAAAGTTATTAGCTCAGGAAGCAAAAAATGTTCAGTAAGGGGAAAATCCAACTTTAGACCTAGGCCTACATAAAAAGAAGTAAATATTTTTTGTACTTTTTACAAACTATACAGAAGTTTTGTAAATCAGTTCTAAATAGAAGTGTACCGTATACAAAATATATATCAATTTCAAACAAATTTGTTTGCATCAAAATCTAAAAATGCAAAGTGTTTTTTATCTTCAAAGACTTGAACAATTTTTGCGGATAACCTCAATAATAACTGAAGAGTTTTAGAATGTTTAGAGTGGAAGCCAAATTGATGGGGTGGAATATCTGTAGCATCATCAATGTTTAGTAACATTCGTTTTTGGATAACTTTTTCTAATATTTTGGATAGACTTGGTAGAAGACTAATCGGCCTGTAGCTTGATGGATTATCTGCTGGTTTACCGTGTTTATGGATGACTATAACTTCAGCATGTTTCCAATATGCTGGAAAATGGCCTATATTAAGACAAACGTTAAATATCGTGACTAACATTTCTATTGCTATGGTGGTTAATTTTTTTTTAAATTACGTTTGTAATAAGATCATGTCCAGGAGATTTTTTGTTTAGTAATGATTTAATTAAGTTATTTATTTCTGAAGAAGATACGGGTTTTCTTGGGAGTTCTGCAGTGCTAATTTCATTAAAGCAACTAATAAATTCTTCTACTCTTGCACACTTGTATTAGGCTCATTTATTTGGTTAGGAGAAAAGGAATTTTGAAAAATATTAGCAAAAATTTCACATTTTTCTTCATCGCTTTGAAAAAGTTGGTGAAGATTACTGTTTGTCGTCTGAATTTCCATTAATTCAGGAACATTTGATTCAGAACTATTACAGGATATGGAATATTATTATTTACAGTAAATTGTTTGTTGAATTATTTACACGTTGGATTGAAGGTGTAGGCCTATCCTTTTCGTCATTATTTACATTATTATAATTTTCACTATTGTTAGTAGCATTGGCGGATCCAGGGGGGGGGGCTGAGGGGGCTGCAGCCCCCATTTGGGTTATTATATTTTTGTTTAGTCGTCTAAGTGGCAGACTGCTCAATTGAGTAGTGTCAGACAACACAACTTGTATCGAATATTTCACCCACAAACTATTATCAAATCTCAATAAAACAAAAACCATTGGAAAGAAAATGTTTTAAACTTCAATTTTTGTATTTACAAATTTCTTCTAAAAAGTATATTTACATATGTAATCATCGTTGTAAAATTGTATACTTTGTCCGAACAGAACTGCGCTCTAGGTCATAAAATCGACCCTCGCTCCCACACGCGCAGACACACTCACACGGCCTACCTGCTTAAGCTAGCCATACACGGTCCGATTTGTAGTCCGATTCAATGACCGATGTCCGATGTAGGATCCGATGTAGGAGCGTGAATGGGCTTGATGGACGATGAGTTGGATAATCGTACAAATCGGAGTCCCAGATCAGACTACAAGATGATCCGACTTCCAACTTCCGACAGAGTCGGACTGTGACTGGGGTGATCGTCCGATTGTCATTTTAAACTTTCTCCTTGTTGATGTTTGATCTTCCCTTTTCCCCTATACTTTGTACATTTTTACTTCTATAATAATGGATAATAAAGGGTTTTTGGAATTTATTGAATTGTACCGGGAGAATAGGTGTTTGTGATTATGCAAACTGACATGTTTTTGAGCATCTTCGCGTCACCATAGTTCAAAAATAATTTCTTAACCTATTGAAAATCATAGGGGAATGTTTACTATACACTAAAAAAAAAATAGGCAGAGATGTCTACTATATTTAAAAATATAGGTGATTGTTTAGTATACTGAAAAATGTAGGCGATTGAAAGTAGGTATTCTGACAAAATATAGTAGACTAGCTGACCCGTGCGAAGCATTCGCATTCTAACTTACTTAAATCCCACTTCATTAAAGTACACACCATATATAGATGGATTTATTAGACGGCGACCTGCGCGGAAAATCTTGCTCATGTAGGAAAGGTAGGTGAAGGTTCCCCACCACCGCGCACCTCGTATTTGCTGCTGAGATCTGAAAAGAGGATATGACTGGGGGATGGGGTTGCGTCGGCGCACGAGGTGCGCGATGGTGGGGAACCTTCACCTACCTCTCCTACATGAGCAAGATTTTCCGCGCAGGTCGCCGTCTAATAAATCCATCTATAGTATTGTTATCATCAGTCTTGCCAACCCCAGGAAAATATCCCTACAACTTACTTGATCTTACATCACTGTTACTTTTGGATTCTTTATTTATTATTATTATTTTTTTTTCGTATAATTGTATTTTGTATATTTTTCGGTGTAGCGGTTAAGGAAAGCTTTAAAATGATGCCTCATTCGTGTAATTTGATGATGTATTAAGGAAGTTATGGCGTACCGACAAAAAAATAGTCTTGAGAAATAATATATGTGATTGTTTAGTATAATGAAAAAATAAAGGTGATTATTTAGTAAACTGAAAAAATATTGGCGATTGTCTACTATATTGAAAAATGTAGGCGATTGTCTACTATACTGAAAATATAATATATATTGATTGTTTTCTATACTGAAAAAAAATATAGGCGGTTATCTACTATATTAAAAAAAAATAAGTGATTGTAAGTATACTGACAAAATATAAGGAATTGTTTAGTCGAATTATTTGCATATAGTAATTGCTGTACATTTTTATACAACTACCACTATGTAGGCCTACAAGGAAAGAAGACTGAATTGGAATAATTTATTTATTGTCGTGGAGTTGAAAATTTGAGAACTTTTTGAATAATGTAAATCAAAGTGTATATTTTTTATTTATTACTAGGGATACCCCAGCGTGCTCCGCACGCCAAACCTGTTGGAACTTTCTATACACATAATTATGTTATATTGTCTTTATAATATAGATGTAGGATTAATAATAACCTCAACACTAAGATCGTAAATGTCCAAAATGAAATTATTTTATACTAGCTGACCCGGCAATGCTTTGCTATTGCATAATTTGAAACTTTGAAAGCCTGTAATTCGTATCCCTGAGGATCGATGTAAATTATAATGGGATTCTGCTCATTGCTTGATTTACCTAACCTAAAATTATATTCATTTTTTTATCCAAATCAGTTGTTGATCAAAATCAGCTGATGATCAAAATCAGCTGTTTTAAGCTTTTCATACGAACAGCTGTTTCTGATAAAATCAAAATAAATTTTTCTTCTTCTTCCTTAATATTGACCTTCCATAAGATTAACATTGAAACTTTGAGGGCCACTGGGGCGTAGCCCTAGTGTCCTAGGACTTTGGTAAATGGCCTAAAACCTTCCCAGGGTTAACCTGTGTTACTATGCAAAATTTCAAAGCAATCGGATGGACGGTTTGGTAACGCATAAAGGACAAACATACAGACAAACGGACATACATTGAATTTTATATATATAATACATAGATTATAACATCAGTTATAAATAGGCCTAATAAGGGTTAAAAGAACCAGCAATGCTCAGGTCTACATTTTAATAAAAACCTAACCTAAAATTTAGAAAAAGTAAATAATGGCTTCAAAGTTTAAAATCAGCTGTTAATGGAATTATTATTAATGGAAACGTTAGTTGGATCGTAAGTTGGATGGTAAGTTGGATCGTGAGTGGTGAAACGCATCCAACTTGCAGTCCAACTCGGTCGTCCTACAAATCGGACCGTGTATGGCTAGCTTTAATGGTTCTCCTATTAATCACCAACTAGCCCTTGTGCTACATCACATTTTTCTAATCGTTAACTTTACTTAATTTTTAGTCTAATTACTGTACTCTAAATATTATCCCTCTCAAATTGAGTCCAAACATGGTACAATTGTGACAACTCTAAGAGGTTTTACGGTCAGTAAGTTACAAAATCATAAATTTGACTTCTTAAAAATTGTTATTGGTATTTTATTTGAATTAGCACGATCACAATAACATATATAATTACAGTAATTCTAGTAGTGATTTCGAACGTGTGCAAAAAACAAAGAAACTAAAATCAGAATCAATATAATAGTGAACATATATATAGGCCTACAAAGAGTAAAATAAAAATTATTACAAATTCATTTTGCAATGTTACTGTGTAATAAATCAATAGAATAATATTATAAAACATAAAACTAACACAAGCATATTTACATTTCTTTTACATACACATATCTCTTGGTATTATTATCTCTGGTACAGACCGTCCGTAAGCTCCGTTAGTCTAGTGGTTAAGCCTAGGCAGTCGATGTTAAAACCAGAAATCGATACACTTATTAACCCAAGTCGCTAATATAATTAATGTTAGGAAATAATATTAAGACTCTCTAAACCTCTAAACAAGATTGAAACACAAAAATGTAACTATCGTAACTTAATATTAATAATTTGTAATTTGAAAAAATATCAGTGACAAATGACAAATTAAATTAAGATCGTTGCTAACTTCACTGCCTCACCAATCTCAATTATAAGTATTGTGAAGTTGATTTTCTTAAAATATGAGTTAAAGAACTAATGTAGGCTATAATATGTTATAAGATTAAGAAGAATATTCGATTTTTAAAACAAGAAGAAAGAAATATACGTATGATTTTTTATTTCTGTCATTAAATGAAAGTAAATAATTATTACTAAGTTATAATAGTAATTATATAGTAACTAATTTTGTTTAGAAATTTGTAGTTCAATAATATGTTATTTTGTTAATAATACAGTTAAACGATATATTTTATTTATAATTTTAAGGCGATTATGATCGTTCAGGGTTTTTACCTACAACAGCTCTACAAAGATTTTTGCAACTACTGAGTACTGGCCACTAAATAATAATTTACCAAAGGGAATTTTGATGTTACCACATGTGGTAGGCCTAATTTTGATGACGACTTCCGCCGTCTTCCCAAACTTCTCCTTGCTCGCTGGTTGCTGTCTCTTTAACGTGTTTGAGTCATGGCGACCGGTGAAGATACTGGCGTTTTAGCACTGGTTTATGATTATTTAAATAAGAAAGATGTCAACCTTGCACAAGTTTTTCAGAAGAAAACCAAAGCAGTAAGTAGTAAATTAGTTACTAACATTAAATTCCCTTCTTACTTTAACTGCGATTTTATCGCCAACGAAAGATTTTTAGACAA
>JAGFPH010001173.1:92985-104336 GCA_018207615.1 Philaenus spumarius
GGACTGAGAGTCATATGGCTAAACTATATCGTGTTTTAAAATTTAATATATTAAAAGAAGTGTCAAAAGAAACCTTGTTATCTATTTGGTTCGATGATGATAATCTAGTTCCCAGAATCTTGACTGTGTTGGTGAACAATTGTTTCAAGACGGGACTGAGAATCATATGGTGATTCGTATGGTGAACACACTTAAACTATATCGTGTTTTAACACGTTCACTGCTGAAAATTAGTCAATAAGGTACCTGAAATGCTAAATATTATTTTTGAAATAATTCTTATCTTTATGCTTGTTATGATGAATTTAGATGGTTTTTCTTGATTTCCGACTTTAAAACCTTATATTTTTTTTTTTTTCATTTTGGGTGCTCTGGGGCACCTTGCGCACTCCGCGCCCGCTACTCCCGGCATTTATTCAAAGTTTTAAGTTTTTAAACACTATAATGTTTCCTTACATAATAACTATAAATGTTTAGAACAAAAATATATTTACAAAATATTTACAATCCTCCAACAAACCAAAAAGTCATCTATCAACCCTTATGGTAAAGATTTATGGGTGTCAGACTCTGAGTGATAGACCTGATCATCAGTGGCGTTGTTATCAATTTCATCATCTGAAAGTTGGTTGTCAGGTCGATTACTCGGTCCTGGTGAGATATACATTCCACTACACTAAACTAATTAGTATAGTAAAAATAATAGTATAACAAAAAACAATGTACTAATTTGCAGAAACACGTTAATAAGGTTGTGCACAGATAAAATGCTGAGAAAACCATATGGATCACGCGAATATAAAACTACGCTAAATTTAAACTCTTTTGATAGTGAGGGGTTGGCCAAACATAACCAGTTTAAACCTGATTCAAAGTCAAGGACTTACTTATCAACAAACTATAAGCATATCGTCGGATGCCTCAAGGCACCGTGCGCATATGCGTTGAAAACGTCCGGTGCCCTAGGGCACCCGCCGCAGTGAACGTGTTAAACAATGTCTGAATGCTTGTGTCTATTTGATAAGTTTGATTAACTTTGTGATTCATATGGTGATTACACTTAAACTATATCGTGTTTTAAACAATGTCTGAATGCTTGTGTCTATTTGATAAGTTTGATTAACTTTTCTATTATTTTACTAAATCCAACAGAGTCGGAAGATGAGCCACCTGCTAAGAAGGCAGTTCCAACAATTGTAAATGGGAAAGCGAGCCAGAAACCAACCAAAAGGTGAGCTATTTGAATATATGTGCTTGTGCGCACAACACTGATTGTCTATGAACTAAACATTATGGTAGGCCTATGTTGTTTTTACCACAGTAAATTTTCTATTCAATCCTCTACATATAGGATGTCTAGAAAATATATTGTCCTAAATTTCACTAGGCTATTCTATAAATGAAAATAAGACAACATAGATCCGGAAATGCTGAGTTTTCCAATTATAAGGCATTTTGTTTTCATTAAAAACTTAAAATCTTTGAAAATATAAAAGATATTGGCCTCAAATTTGGTGTACATATTTGTTAGGTAACCTTTTACCTAGGTACAAAAAACCAGAACATTCTTTTGTATACTTAAAAATGGAGAACATTTAAAAAATGTTCTAAACCGCTATCTTTACAAAAATAGTTAATTTCTTAACCTTTGCAGTGGCACGGCTGTATATATACGTTTGTGCTACCTGGCATGCGTAGGAGCAATCCCGTATATATTCGTTTTCAAATTTACCACTGAAAAAGCACAACCGTATTAGTTCTGATTTTTTTTCTTATTATTGTAATCCGTTCATTCCCTTTAAAATGATATAACTTTATATAATAACAAAAATAATAATAACATATAATAAACATTATATAATAACATTATTTTTTTAAATATTTGTGCAGCTCGGAAAAACTTGAAATTTGCGACGTCTGCATTGATATAGTATGATATCGTATAGTAGACCTTTCACATGTTATTCTAAACTCGCACGAATACAAACTATACAGACTAACTTACCGAGCTAAGTAATTATAAACCTCTCACGAATACAAACCATACAGACTCACAAATGAAATCAAATCTAGTGGGAAAGTTGTGCATGTTGCTCCTTTAGTATAAGTTCCTTTCTGGGTTGACAAGCATACCATCATGTCGTCTTCCAAAGATTTTAGTTGAGAACGATGGCTTTTTTTGAGATCAGTGGATATTCGCTCAACAAAAGGATCCAAGCAATGTCAACATTCACTTTAGTTTTCTTTAATTATGACTCCAACTCAGCATCTTCAGCTAATTTACAGTAATGTAGTTTAATACCACGGCAATTTCTGATATCAGTTAGTTCGCTTTCTTCATCAGTAGTAAACAATGTGGTCGAATAAGCAGAATCGATGAAAGGATTTCTGATCCAGTCCATTGATACATAAGAGATAGAAAATATTTTTTGATGTCATCAAGCAGAAGTAGACTTTTCAAAATATATTTTCCAAGAGTTGAATCAATGTGGCAATCTTGTGTTACATCAAACATATCCTCCGTTACTTGTTTTTCAATTTTAGTTAACCACAATGAAAGCTTCTGCTGGAAAGAATTTATTTTGTCGGTAGATGTGAAAATGTTCTCTAGCTTTCCAAATATGCCTGCTAAAAATGCAACTTTGCTACACCAGGAGTCATCATTAAGAAAATTAGTATACTTCGGACTCTTTGCAAGTAAAAAATATCAATAACTCCTCTTTAAGTTCATGGTGTGCTCAGCATCCATAGCGGAACACAAACTGGTAAATAATCTTTATTTTAAAGGTCTTCTTTTAATGAATTTTACTATTTTAATAACGGATATCTCTACTCTCCCTTAACCCGCCTAAATTTAAAAGACAGATTATACCACTGTGGCGGTATAGCCCAGTACGGTGGCATCATAACCCCAGTCTTGTCAATAGTCAACTGGCGGACATGACCGACGTGAAGCTAGTGTATTGGCGAAAAGGCTATGAAACCGACTTAAAATTATAGCTACAGGACTGTAAATTCTAAATATAGTATACAGTCTCGCTAATCCGGTCTCCGATGATTCGGATGTCCGGCTAATCCGAACGGCCTAAAAGAAAAAAGAAATTGCAGTATTTTACTGGACACAGTACAAGCAATTGAAGTTTGCCGAGAGCGAAAATAGTTAAGGGTTCATTTGTCCTTGGTTATTTTTAGCGTGAAGAGAAAGCTCAGCCTAGGATAAAACGGGTCGGCCACCTGCCCTCCCACCCATTATCTTTTGTCCCACAGATTTCAAGGAAGTGACTCACTTCACCAGCTCGCCGCACTATACCTGACTGCAGACTATCTTTCGAATCAACAGTCCCTTTTTGTTTTGTTTCTCGCTAGACGTCTGGAATGAAATTTTCAGTGTGCCCTATTCATTTACACCGTGGTTTCAATAACTGAAAATGCTTGAAAATCTTTGAAATTTGATAAACTTACAGTTTAATAGTGTGGGACGCTAATGGTGTGTTCACAATTTGAAAATACAATTTTTTTGGTATTTTATAAATCGAATAAAGTCCAAACTTTTTTATACTTTTTAGTTCGTGACATCAAAAAGTTGCATTGCAAGAACATTTATTGTTTTTAGGGCAGGTGCGTCATGTAAGCGAGAGAAATGTAGCTAAAAAGCTACATTTTCTGAAAATTATTTTTTGAAAAAATTAGCTATTGTAGTTTCTATCATACAACAGTTAGAACACGAGCTTCGTTTCGCGGGTAATGTGACAACATGTAGGGCGGCCGACTGGCGGCTCGCGACTTGCATCCGTCATATTGTGTGAATATTTGACTCTAAAACTGGCTTCACTCTTGCGTTCGACTTGACCAGTCTATTTAATTTTGTGGTCGCTGATATTTACTGTATACTACCAAAACAACATTATAAACATTTACCTCGACGAAATATAGAGTAAAAAATTTGATGAAAACTTTAAAAAACAACACTTTTTCAATAAACACAAAATCAACTAGAGTTTCCATGTGAAGAAAGCAACGAGTGAAAATAAAATCTGGATTTTCTTTCTTAACTAAAGCTACCATTACAAACACTCGAACAAGGCTACCGTGACAAACTAGTAGCGGTAAAATGTCTAGTCCAGTTGTATGTTCAGGAAGGTCTTTGCAAAATAAAAACTGTTCAATTAAGTCACTTTTGCAAATAAGTAATCTGTGGACTCGTTCATTTGAAGAGCAAAAAAAATCTGCTTTAAGTTTTCCATTCACTTGGGTTTCAATATCTTTAGACATGTATTCAATACGCCTACTTATTGTATTATTAGATAACGGAATTTTCCTAACCCCTTTTGCACCAAACATAATTTTTACAACATGCTAGTAAAAAATTGGTTTGATGTTTAATGGACTTTGATTAAATTGCTCAAAACCGAAATGATAGAATTTCAAAGGTGGAAAAATATAAAACAATTTTACAGAGACATATTGTTTGATGGCAGTCTTGTGAGTGTTAACAATACTGTAGAGTTTTTGGGCATAAATTATTGACAGCAATGAGGCTACACATCAACAAATTTAACAAGAAATAAGGTCCAATTTGTCTTTAAATGTACATTTTGAGAGACACTGTGGACTTAAAAATTAGGTTAATTGCCTGTCATGCTTTGTTTTGCTCTTTGATGCAGTATATGGCATTGAATTATGGGGAAATTCATCAATGGTATTGACTATTTTTAGGATTAAAAAAAATTATTTAAACTGTTTTCAATTAGAAATGAGTCGTGTAAATGTATTACAAATTTTAATACTTCATTCGATGTATATTTTTAAATGTCTTGTGTTTTTGTGTATAAATAGATGGATACTTTTATGGTGGTCAAAATGTTCATTGTTACAACACAAGGTTTAGAGAACAGCTCCAGTATCCCATCCATGTAAACACAAATCAAATATGATTGGCACATATTTCTACCAACCCCATCAATTTATTCTTCTACACAGTATGGGTCAAGTGGGCTTTTGTTTATGGGGTTTTTTGGTTGGGTGATATTATTATTTCAAGTTAATCTAGATTTTTAACAATTATCTATCTGAATTATTAAGATTCTGTTGCAAAGTTAACACTATTAATTTCAAAGATATAAAGATTTAGTTAATAACCCTGTACAGTTGACCATAAAATACTATTTTGTAAATTAAGTGGCGCGACCTTCATTCAGTTCACCCTTGCGGTGCCCTATGGATGGTGAGACTCCCTTTTTGGGTGTGCCGTCGGCCCTCTTACGGACGTACAGGCGTTGTCAGGTTGGTGGTGGCGTAGGGTGGTTCTTCAAATAAGACGGGTAACGAGTAGTGGATTTAACATCGTTTATTAAATCAACTTTATCTCTCTGCTGGTCCCGTACTACATTAAACTAAACTAACACGTGAAGGTTAGTCCCTTAACTCGCGGGACTAGCTTAACATTTGTTGGTTCTTTCCAACTAGCCCCCCCGCTCTTTAGTTTAGCTATAAACTGTGTTCTCAGCAAACTATCTATTAGCCAATATATCAGATCCTCTCTTGGATCTTTTATTACTTATTAATATAATTATTACTACAAGGTGAAGGGCACCTGTCACAATTAGTTTAAATAAATGTGATTTTTTTTAGCGATTCAAGTAGTGAGGAAAGCAGTGATTCTGATGTACCACCACAGAAGAAGGCACCAGTCACACCGGCAAAACCTTTGCCCAAACAAGCTGTAGTGAAACCTCAAGCCAAACCTGTCGCTAAAAAAGAAAGCAGTAGTGATGAAGACAGCAGTGATGAATCGGACACGCCAGCTCCAATAGTAAAGAAACCCGTTCCTATTCAGAAACCTACACCTAATAAGGCTCAAGTAAAACCAACGCCTAAGAAAGCCGAGAGTAGTAGTGAAGAAGATAGTTCTGATGATGAGCCACCAAAAGTAGCAGCTAAACCAACACCAAAAGCAATCCCAGTCCAAGCTAAGCCAGTGTCTGCACAAGACAGTTCGGAAGAAAGTAGCAGTGAAGAAGAACCTCCGAAAGGTACCTGAACTTTTTCATTCTTTTCAAACTTTACAGAGTATTAAACTTGCTTGGGCTAATATTTTAGATTATCTATATATACAAGATGTCCTGAAACCGCTCTGTAGAATTTCCGCAGGAACTCTTTGTTTTCCATTTATTCGCCATTTTGTTTTTTTCACAGAAAAACTTGTATATCTTTGGAAGTGGATACGGTATTGAGTTCAAAATTGGTGTACATATTTGTTAAGTAGACCTAAACCTGTTAACAGTCGCCATTTTGAAAATATAAAAGATATTGTTGGGTTTTTATATACCGTCATAAAAGTTTACATATCATATATTTACACCAAATTTGAACTCAATATCTTATTTACTTCCAAAGATATTAAGTTTTTTTTTTGTAAATAAACAATATTGCGGATAAATGGAAACAAATCGTTTTAGGGCCTATGTTTATTGGAACTTTTATATTGTTTTTACCTAAAGCAACAATTAATTCTACAAAATGATTCAAGACACGCTGTAAATTTTACATGAAGATGCAGCTAGTAGTCATCACCGAGAAAGGATGTTAAAATTGACTGACCAGAAGTGGGGTTAAATCTTTGATCTTTTTTTTACAGTGCATATGATTTTTCAGCAAAACATTGTTTATGTTTCCTAGAACCCCACTTTGCTTCATAGTGTCTTCTCCTTAAACTTCACTAATCTGTTGATGAATTTTGTTCTTTTTCACATCTTTTGCATTAAGAAAATGAATTATAGTGCGTATTTGACAATCGGCAATGTCTTCAATTGTCTGAAGAGTTTTAAATATGCACAAATGTAAACTCAGACGGTTGCTTCCGTTATGACGTATAGACCTAGCTAAGAGATGTAGGATCTTGTTTCATTTGCGACCGCAAGGTTGGGGCCATATTTAAAAAAAAATAACTATTTTTTCTCATTCCAAAAATCAATAAATCCAAGGTACCAGTAAAACTTGTTGCTTCAGGGGTTATCAATTTTATAGGTTTTGGGGCATACTAGATTCAAGTGCCCAGTTGCCTTGAAATTGTGCTTAAAAAGAAGAACCTTTTGAGAAATTTACTTTTATTACCGCTAAGATTGGAGAAAATTGTGTTAACAACTGAATGTAGATACCGAATTCTAAATGATAAGTTGCTGAACAACAAATGAGATGTGCAGACTAGCTTCACCTAATTAAAGAGGAGTTTGGTGTAAAAAGTCGAACATGCATATTACTAGATAGCAACACCTAAATAAAAAGTATATACTGTGTACACATTTGCACACCTTCAATTTAGGTTGAATTTTTTATTTCACCTAAGTCTCAGAACTTAAAATAATATGTTAAGATTTATAAAACACATTTACCTTATTTTGTAAATTTTGATGTAGTTATGGTTTACTATTAGAGGTTTCATTTTTACCCAAAATTTATTAATTTCAAGGTATTCGCTTTTTTTCAACTATTTTTCATTCTATCGTTAATTATTTTCAGTTGTAACTAATAAGTTAATGTATGGTTGTTACAGTAGAATCTCGATATTTCGGACTAACTGGGACCGGAGCCGATCCGGATTAACTAGAGAATTACTAAAAAACAGTGAAATAAAACATATACTTACAGAAAATCACGTTTATGTAGTACGAATGATGTTGGGACATATATATTTACGCAATAAAATCACTAAAACACATATTCTATATGTTTATGTACATATTTACACTTGAAAAATAAAACGCTCAAATCTAATTTCTTGAAAAGAAGGATTTTGTTTCGGTGTTGTGTAGCGCTTGCGAGCTGTCCGATCACGCATCCGCTTCTACATTAGGAGCTCGGTTGTGGCCGTTTCCTCCTGACTTCAAATAAACCATTAGTTCATCTAAGTGGGATGCTGCTTCTATGTGACTCAAAATTTTAGGATGGTTGCCACTGTCATTGTTTGTATCGTCAATTTCAGCATCTTCAATCGCAGCAGCTATGCAGAACTGATATTTTAACATCAATAATTAAAATTTTTAATGTCACAAAAACTGGTCCGGATTACGCGGAGATCCGAAATTTCATTTTTAACCCATCTGACGATATTTCATTAATTTAAAATACGCGGAAAAGACCATCTGACAAAATATTGTCAAATTATTTCAATGCGTAAAAGACCATTGACGATATTTCTTCATTTGCAAAAATATTAATTTCACCGTAATTAAATAAATAAAAGTAATGAAATTATTATTTTTGAAGACTAATACAGTAGAGTCCCACTATTCCGAACAGTGTTCAGAAAAAATACCGGTGTTTTTAAACATAAAAACAGGACACACTGATTTTAACACTACTAGTAGTGTTAAAACCCTCTGAGGATGATGACCATGTCATCGAAATGTACATAAGGGTAGCGTATTAAACATAACTTACAATTTAGTTATTGTTTTTGTTCCTTGTTTTGTGGTTTGAGATTTTTATTAAAATCAGTGTTATTTTGTCGCCACAGTGCTCTTTTATTTGTTTAATAAAAACAGGAGAAATTAAAAATACGTTAGTGAAAAAACGTACATTTATTGTTATACAAATAAGTTAAATAGAGACATACATAGAGCCTAAGCTTGATGGAAACGCCTGAAACCAAATTGACATGAAAGCTGATTTTGTTTCCTTTACGTTTTCCATCCTTTTTGCGGGAAGGAAGCTTCTGCAACAAGCGTCCGGTGAAACGGATGTGAAGAAGGAAGGATTAGATACAACAGCTAGGCACTAGTAGTATTGTTGCCACCTGCCAGTTATCTTTATCCGTTTATGCAACAGCTAGGCACTAGTAGTGTTGTTGCCACCTGCCAGTTGTGTTTATCCGTTTTTCTTCTCCGTTTTCTTTACCTCCTCAAAGGAATTTTATTGTTTTCTCAATCTTTTTTCAAGACGATGAAGTACTAAAGGACAGACTGCGGGGTGACAAATTGGACAGTTCAAACAACCTATCCATTCCCTTGCCGTTTTTAGAAGAAAACGGAATCGCAACGGAAAGAAAAAAATGGATGGTGTAAGCCTACACTAAGGCGAGGTCCAGAGCATTTACCGCATCTATGTGTGACATGAGTTCAGTTTGAGCGTTCACCTCCTCCTCGCGCTTTCTTTTGAGCCGACAACGCTGTATAGAACTGACACTAGCAGATGTCCCCGCACTTAATTTATGCCTTAACAAATCAATACGTTGATATTATTCATGAAATCCGCCTATTCCGAATTCCCGCTAAACCGAACAGTGTTCGGTCCCAATTAGTTCGAAATAGCTTGGCTCTAGTGTATAGTAATAATTATTAAAACATAATGTTAATAAATTAACAAACTGTGTTAATGTTCTGATCAGCTGTCTAGGCCTAAGAATTTTTTGTTTCAGTACTTATCTTCATGAAATTTTCAGGATTAATAGGAAACATAATAAAAATCTAGTTTCCCATGGTCAAATTTTTGTTTGTTTAAAAATAGGAAAATTTGAATAAAAATTTGAATAAACAATTTATATTTTTCCCCAATGTTTTGAAATTAAAATATAAATTATTTAAGCTTATATGTTCATTTATTAAAAAGTCCATATATTTATCTTCAATTAAATAAAAATTATTAATATTTATAAATAAACATTTTGTGACTTTTTAAAATTGCTTGCCAAAAATGTTTATTTTTATAGTGTGCAGTTTTTAAAACCTCTCGCCCAAAATGAGTTTACACTTTTTACTCACCCCCTGAAAAATGTTTGGTCCTAAACGGGTTAATAAAATATGTATGTAATACCTGTGTTAAAAGAAACATTTGTTTTGCAAGCTGCATTTAAAGGAAAACCGATGAATGTCCCCCAGTTGTTTTCATCAAAGAATAACCAAAAGGGTAATGTAATTGTTCATGCTTATGATAGTTCCTACTTCTTGTACTGTTGAATTATTATAGAACGTTTTTATTTACTAACCTTCAAACTGTCATTATAATTTTTTTAAGTTAATGAAGTGGTCCTGTTGTTTGTTTTGATGCTACTAAACAGGCATCATGTTTCACATATTTTAGGCTCTTTTTTCAAGCTTTCTGTACTAATAAATAAATTTTATCACTAACATCGTTGATATGTAAATTACTGAGCTAAAAAAAAATTTTACACCCAGGAATGGTGAATATTTTTTAAGTCGTGAACGAACATTCCTGGGTCGTTAAAATGCATATACGCTAGTTAGGTTTTTACAGTAAGTTTACTGTAGAGCCGACTTGAACATGATCTCTTAGAGATATAAAAAATGTGAACACTGTAAGAGTTTTCATGTCTTCAACAATGACAGTGTGATGGCGAAACTACAGTTAGACGTATCTGAATAATAAGTGACTGTTTAAAGATTAGTAAATAAAAACGTTCTGTAGTAATATAATTGTTGTGTTACTATATTATACATCTTGGTGAGTATTTAATTTCATAACAAATAGTTCTGAAGTAATTCATGTTAGTATGTTACTTCTAAGCACATAGTACTTAGCTCAGTAAATTACTTATCAATCATTATTTAGCTGGTAAAATATATTTATTAGTACAGAAAGCTTGGAAAAAGAGCCTAAAATATGTGAAACATAATGTCTGTTTAGAAGCATCAAAACAATTGCAACTACACGACTACTTCATTGAATAAAAAACGTTTTGACGTAGAATTCAATTTGTCATTCAAATTGTAACTTGGTCATTGTTGAAACATGTTATGTTTCAGCTAAATCGTCTAATAAAATGCATAAAAATTAAGTGGTTGGATTTTCAGTTTTCCAGCATTAAAAAAAAGTTTAAACCCTGCAATTACTTCACAGTTTTATTGATGTAAGTTTTGTTGCAAACAAAATTAAGCTAATACCATCTGTGGCAAATAACTGAAGTTTATTGATGGTAATTTGATTCATCTTAAAATGATCAGCTCAATTTATAAGATTCGGTTGGATCTATATAATTCGGTCAGATATAATTTTAAAATTAACAAAATCTTAAAACTTTCCTATGTGATAATTTAAAAAAATTGTTTTGTTTTGTTTTTATTGTATCTCTGTGTCATGATTAAAAGGTGATTTGATATGTTAATTTAAGTTATTGATGACTCGGGCTCTATAGGTATGGGATGTTAGTTCATATTTTAAAGCACGAATAATGAGAGGGTTAGTTTTAAAAATATCTGCAGCATTGGCACACAATCGTTTATTTTTTATTGATTGGTGGTAACGGGTACAATCCGGTTTCATATCAATTCAAACCTGTCCTGAAAGGGCGAAACCCCAACAACTGTTATCAAGTAACAAGTACTGGCGTTTTGATA